>JAJAGP010004253.1:0-53449 GCA_025084515.1 Ancistrus triradiatus | reverse complement strand
TCAGATCCTGCAGTGCCAGGCGTGTCCCCCTGCTTAAAAAAACAGGCCCCCCATTATCCCAATATCCATATTCCATACTGAAACGAGATCCATTTGAAAAACAGGGTTCCATTATAATATAAAGTGAAATATGTATTTGATAGTGTTATGTGCAGGCTAGATATTTCTGTGCATTTGTACAAATACAGACAGTCCAAAACAAAAACTGGCAGAATGTTTGTTAAATATCGGGTTTTAAATCGATTCAGAAGACTTTTATTTCTGAGACAAGTCATTCTTATATGCAGTAAGGAAAAGTCGGTTCAGTGTGACACTGCACTTTGTTTGATATATACGTTGAACAACTGAATTGGCAAAATGTCTTCCCAGACTGCAGAGTCAGCAGATGTGACTACAGCTCTCATGTTAGTTTTATGGCTGTTCTAATATCTGCCAAGTTTAGGAGTCTGTTAAAAGATATGCAGTAGACTGGTCCACAACCACAGAGTCAAGACCTGAGGGAGCATGTCTGTGTCTCGTACTACCAACACGAGGTACCTGTATTATAATGCTGAATATATTACTGCGTAAGAATATTAATTTTATTTTGACCAAAAGTAATCTACATCTCTCACTATATCTTTTAACCACGTTTGTCCTGGTCAGGGTTGCAGAAGTTACTAAGCCTGTCCAACTGTACTGAATGTTACATAATGTTTCTAGCTTTCAGTTGGATGCATATTCATTTAATATACTTTTCTACTTTTACTTAGCTCTTAAAGCTGATTTTAAATCATTTACAATGTCATTAATCAAAGCATGAGGTGTGTCTGTCTTAAGTCAATGCACTTGTGTTATAATGTTGAAGACCTTCAGTATTGGTCTGAAGTACATCTTCTTCCCAATGGGTAATGGATGTATTAAAGCAGGTTCTTAACCCATCAGCGTTGGAAATTCAGGTTGTCCACACCAATAGCATTTTCAACATATGATACTGTGCAAAAGTCTTAGGCCACCATTAAATTCATTGTTTAGCAATGGTATAATGACTATATTGTGACGACTGGTCCCAAAAATTTGGATTCCTAACTCCATAATCCTCTTTTCCACTGATCTTCATTCCAATCTTTGTGAGCTTCAGCATGTCTTAGTCTTTCACCCTGTTCACAAGGAGTTTTATTGGATGCTACCCTTCCAATCTTCCAAACAGACCATTTTTGATCAAGCTTCTTCAGATAGTAGACTTGGCAACCCGATGAAGCTGCCAGATGCTGCTATTGCTCAAGTGTAAGGGGAGTAATGGTGGCCAAATACATTTGCACAGTACTGTACTTCAACAAATCTACTGTACACACACATCTCTGGAGATCTCAGTGGTCTCATCAAATTGTAACGAAAAATACGCAGCAGATACTGGATTTTTTAGACAGAGTGGCTGGGTTTGCAGCTGCTGTAGCAGTTTGGATGACTTGAGGATTTCCTTTGCCAACTCTTTACCACAAACCACTCACTGTCTGTACATGTTGTCTATTTCATCATATTTTCTCATCATACTTGTCTCAATTCTTTCAGAAGTATCTGCTGTGCATTTTTGAGCATCGCAGTTTTAAACAACTTTTATGATGGCACCTTTAGAAAACCACCCCAATCGCCCATTTGACTTTCTAAGAGTAGCTGGTGCTTAATCTTCAAATGTATGTTCTCTGGCTCTGCCATGTACGGTCACTACGTTCACTTGTTCTAAAGCTTACATTTAATGTTTAACCCTTTAACGTCAGGATGGTGCATGTTGCTGGTTGCAGGTGCTGCTGCCACCACTAGGGCCAGCTGAGGAAGCCGTGTTCACAGTGTAAGCCAGAGCTGCACAGCCAGCGCTAACCAGAAGAGGGCAGGGAAGAGCATTGAACAATCCAGAATTGTTTAATTGCACACCGTTCTGTTGCGTGATGAAAGGAACCCATGCTGTAATGCATGTGAATCATCTCTTTGTCCAGCATATCGACGATGTACACGCTATGTTCAATTAGTCAGTAGTGACTGGAATAATGGCTCTTTGAAAGAGACCGGCTCTTATGCCTCCCGTTCCTTGGGTGGATGGGTGTCAGTTTTATCTGTGAAATAATCACTAATATACAGTGGGGCAAAAAGTATTTAGTCAGCCACTGATTGTGCAAGTTCTCCTACAAGTTCTCATACTCACACGACCATGTTACATTCGACTGGTTGTTGGTCAGACATGATCAAAGTCAAACAGTCTTTTTATGCTACTGCAATGTAAATATAAGGGGTGTTTTCACAAGAAAACCATATGTAAATGTGTCAGAGATCCCGCTGAAAACATGAGTGGAACTCTACCACCTACACTGTAGAACCAAAATATAACGTGGAATATAAACTGGCGGCACACAACCAAGAAGGAATGGGTCCACTTGAAGACATCTCCTGAACAGGTAATGCAGTATCACCTTTAAACACTTTAAACCTATAAACATAAATCCAGCACAATTACAGCACTTCTTGTCCAGCACAGGTCAGTGGAACATCCCCAGGTTAAGAACCCCTGTACTTAAAGTTTATACAACAAGTTCACCTGCTTGGAATGGAGGACTGTCCCATAAACACCAAGTTCTCTACTATGGAGGACCATAGTACCACCATGACTTTGTTGTACATACACACCCGCATACGCTTTCATGTATGAATACACACATAGCACATGCATACAAACTATAGGGTCTGGATTCATAAATATCCAAATCAGTTTCATCTTCTTATTCATTGCTGTTGTAATGACTGAGGTTACGTTAGGGAAGCATACTCTGGGTTATTCCAGGTCCTCTTTTGAGAAATTGAAATATATAAGAGTAATATTGGATCATTATTCACAATAAATTAATGACCAAGTATAATATTCCTCCCCATTTTGTTTAAATGGTTTGTCTTTATCAGAATCCGTGACGTTTTAGGTCATATTTATGTTTGTTTGCTTGAGGGTTTAGCACCATGGTTACACATTGGTAATGCTCATGGCAGGAAAGGTATTATCGGGTTTCACAGTTAGTTAGAATATGCAAGTGGATGATTAAATGTGTTGTTTCCGTCCTGTTTTGGTTAAAAATGTCCAACATTTTTGGGTCATGTTCTTGTTTGAAGATTTCTCCCATGGTCTCCCAAGGCGTAAGGTTTGTGCATATATAGGGCATTCAGTTAGTATGTGGTATTGGCATTTAACACAAGTTGGGAGGGTGCCCCCTTCAGCAAGTATGCGTGTGTGATTGTGGAATGCCCGATCCGACGTATGGATACGGCAGATTGGTCTGCTCGGTACCACAGTGTGGGTATTTATGGTGGGCCACATTTCGTGCAGTTTGTTTCTGCCTTGGGATTGCCATTCAGCTTGCCATTTGTTTTTGCTATACTTTCTGATCAGGGATCTTGCATCTTCTGAGCAGAGCTTGTGTTGGATCTGTTGGGGGTCTGGAGTTTCCTGTGCCAATCTACCGGCTTTTTCGTTTAACATGATTCCACAGTGTCCTGGGATCCAGCATAGCTTTATGTCAGTTTTCTCTGGTTAGTTTTTGAAGTTTGTCCAGAATATTGTTTATTGTTGGGTGTTCTTGGGATCTTCCAGTGCTTTTAAACAAGATTTACAGTCTATGCAGATTACTGACTGTTTTGTATGTGGCTTCAATTAATTTAATGCCATAAGGAGAGCCTGCGCTTCAGCTTCATATTTAGGTAGAAGTCTAGAAAATGCTAACTGGTTCAAAAACTTTCAAGCACACTGGAAACCAGATTAAAGGTTGCCCTACAAACTAACACAGTCACTAATTCATCGTCATGATTCTGCATGCTCAGTCAACACTGTCCTGTAGCTCAGGCTTGTAGGATAAAACAGTAAAGACAAAGATTTGCTCCATGAAGATCTTGATCAAAGCAAAGGCTTGGTTAACAGGCTTATTAGAAAAAAGTCTTTGTTTTATCTGCAAATATACCAGCTCTCCCTCCTCACACAGGCACTGACGGGTACGCCGAATCATTGAACAGTTAAGCTCCATTGAAAATTTGTAGTTAAAATGTTAAGGATTTTAGATGTTGGCAATGTAGACTTATTTTTGTACAAATTGATACCACTGCAGCATTTTTCCATTACTCTTCAACAAGGGTTCTGAACCTGGCAGTTAAAATGTGGTCCATGTGGGGTGAAGTAATGCAAGGAGAAGTGATAAAAATAGAGACCCTTAAAACGGAGAACATAATTTGAGGATTAAGCACCACCGACAGGTTAAGAGCTCAAATAGATTGTTTAATTGTTCATTGATTAAAAACCTCTAAAACTCCTGCACAGGCTGACCTGCATTTATTTCTGGAAGCAGGCAGCATTTTTAATAGGTGCAACCAGAAATGTAAGCTGTCCAGCAGATAAATCTCAATGGATTCAAACTGAAAATGGGGAAAAAATAATGACAAATACTTGTGAGAATGGGTTGACCAGACAGCCTATGCAGATGAACTAGTTCTGAAAGCAAAAGGGTACAGGCAAGGTGTACCTAATAGAGTGACTTGTCAGTGTACCGTATTTTTCGGACCATAGGGCGCACTTAAAATCCTTTCATTTTCTCAAAAATCGACAGTGCGCCTTAAAATGCGGTGCGCCTAATGTATGAATTAATTCTGGTTGTGCTTTCTGAGCTAGAACCGATTGTAGATGGTACACGGCGCTCATAAATCTGTCAAAATGTTTTAGCACGGTCTTGGTAAGTTACAAAGCTCAGGGCCACCGTAGTCAGGAACATAGCGGAGTAATATGGTATGTGCTTCAGCATTAGGGTACGTGCGTTCATTCATTTATTTTCGAAGCGGATTTCAAACACAACGCTATCAGTCACGCAGTACAACATGGACATAGAGCAGCTGCGAGAGAATTCAACATTAACGAATCAATGATACGGAAGTGGAGGAAGCTAGAAGACGCCCTGCACCAGGTAAAGACCAAACTGAGCTTCCGAGGGAACTTAAGAGTTTTGTTTCATTTAATGCGTCTTATAACCCGGTGGCTTTATGTATGAAAATAGATCTGTTAGCAGCCGATCATTGACGTCGCGCCTTATAACCCGGTGCGCTTTATAGCCCGGAAAATACGGTATGTCATTTTTTTTTTTGCTTTCTGCAGGTATTGCTCTTTTCGTTTTGGAAATCAGCAAAACAATCAAGCAGAGGAGCTCCGACATTTGCACAAGAACGCCTATTACGACTTGCAAAACCCTCCAGTTCAGCTCTGCAAAGTGCTGAATGATCACAAAACGTGTCAATAAAAGTTGCTGTAGTGTTCCAGACATCATGTGCATGGTGTTTTTGTTTATCTTTATCGATTAGAGGAAGCCATGCGGTGTCCTAAAGTACATTCGAGCTGTCTGGGTACATATTTACAGAAAAGATTTGGGCTGAGTCAGACTTTGTTAACTCGAAGCTCCAGATCAAGACTGAAGAAGCAAGAAAAAGGCAGCAAACCTGTCCTGTCTGATCGACTGCATACGGGGGACAATTGTTTGGCACATGTTTATAATAAGCGTGTTGAGAACGTCGATTTGTCCAGATTTCAGGACTCGTGAAGCCGTCGAGATGCAAGCTGCAGTGCAGCAATAATAACACAGTTTCAACATTTCACTGAGGGAAGTGTGCAAGGGGAACAAAGGTCTTTCCCAACACAGCACAAAGGGTTGGATGTTTTAACAGAAGCACTGTGTGGATGTGTGTACGAGTGCATGCCCGAATATGAACGGCAAGCACACGGGCGGAAACCGAAAAACTGAATGAAACAGTCAGCGAGCGAAACTGCTCCCGTACACATATCTATACCTGCATATTTTCGGAGCTGGGGTTGTGTGTGAACATGAACAGAAGTTTCAGAACAGAGTAAAAGCAAGGGAAAGTGATTCAGGTATTTGCTGGCACTGGTTGGTGTAAAATACCAGCAATCTTTTAGCTGAAAAGGTTTGGAAGAACCCTTAAGTTTGGAAAAAAGATCAATCAGAGCTGGATTAAATAACACTGTTTCGACATATTTGTCAAAATATGTGGTGGTAAGAACCAGATGCTGGAAACGGCAGTTCCTAAAGCTTGAGAGGTGCGTTTAGGGGACCCTGTGACTGACGGGCACCCTGTCCAGGGTGTACTGCTGCATGCATCTAGTGATCCTGACCAGGATAACAATGGTAAGACAGGATGCTTGCTTTTGCGTATCGGGGGTCATTGCAGGGCACACAGGTAGGGCAGCAGCAATTAGCTACTCAACCACCGCCGTGCCCTGGGTTCAATTCTCTTTGTTGCCTGCCAGCTAGGTTGGGCATCAGATAAAATGTGAAAAAACAAATAAAAAATACTATAATCAGAACCAATATGTAGATTATTATAGGTTATTATAGGTTATTATAATGCAATTGCATTTTTTGAACACCAGAGGGCTCAAAAACTTATTCAAGAAAATGTGAATTGTTTTGCATCGTTTACACTTCAGAAATAAAAAAAGTCGTAACAAACTCTAACTTCAAATTTCCGAAATGTGACTCGTTTAAAAAACAGCAAGAGTCTGTCTATTTGAGCCCAGAATTAATTTATACAATAGAGTGTGATGTAAATAAATAGCAGTGGTGTGTTTAGTTGAAACTGAGCATCGGTATCTGTTCTGATTCTGTGTTGGATCACTAGATCATACTGAGCATTATCCGATCTCACCAGGAGCAGAATGAGGTTCTTCTTGCTTTTTGATGAAGTTTCTTACTTTCTTACTCTGCTTTTTTATTAAATAAATCGAACAATCTTGCCATATTTTATGCTGTGAACGTGTGATGTTAAATTACAATTGCAAATCTTAACTCGCCATGCTTGTAGGATTTTATATCATTTGGAACCAGAAGTCCAAACTGAAACAACACTCAGAGCTGCTGAGTTATTCCCGAAATGCTCTCCATTACATCTGTGAAGCATTACAATGCCAGATCTCCATCATCGCAAATACACAAATCCACAAACATGGATCATTATCTCGTTCCTTCAGCCTCCTTCACATCACATTACTCATCCACCACTGTTCCCATCAGCTCTACCATATAATGTCTAATAGGAAAAGCGTGAGTCAAAACCATGATGCTACCATTTCAAACACTTTACACATCATGTGCCTTTGTTGACTGGTAATGACGCCAGTCGTCATCGAGTGCTAATTCAGGCTTGTGCTTATGGTAAAACATCCCTCATTTCTGCAATTCTAAGAACTTCATTAAGTGTTTGATAACAATATCTTGTAAACATGCTCATCTGACTTGCTTGTGTTACTCTAGAATTACACATACTGTTCCCGAAAGTCAAAACCCTCATCATTTCGATACCAGGAAAATGCCACCAAAAGTTCCTGTAGATCATATCCCAGATCACCACGAAGGAGCCAGAGCTCATTCAGGACTTTTCAAAAACAAACTGTGTAGATCGTGTCATTTGGTTAGTCTCACAAATTTGAAAAAAAATATTTAGCCCAAGTCTTATAAAGAGTAGTTTGACAAGAAAGGAAAACAATTACAGGTATGTGCCACATGATGTCTGTTCAGTCAATATCCATTCATACATGTGTCCATGGTTTCAAGGTGTCTGTACTGAGGGACTTCGCTCTGCACTACAACAGTGGAAGATGAATAAGGATAAATGAACTAATAACAACAAGCCAACAAGCCATTCCACCGAATGGGTGCCATTTCCATCACATGTATAGATAATTAATATAATTAACTGTAAAAAAACGTTTTTATTATTAAGGAAAGTGTCCCGCACAGTGATGCAACTGCAAAATGTTATGGTATACAATAATGATTACTAAGAACTACCTAGAACATTGATAAATAGCATTTGTGAGCTGTCCCTGATCTCTGGCATTGCACTTTACAATAAAATATAATGATTAAAATCTCTGCTTTATATATTTTACATAAGCAATCTGCAAGATCTTACTTTAAAATACACATCTTAGACATGACAACAGGTTTTCACTCAGTCCCGTTACCCTAACATATTCCCACTTCTGTTATTTATGGACCCCAAGTCACATGTTCAAATGGGAAGTTGTATGATCAGGATCTTCTGAAGACCATGGCAAGACCAAAGGTCGGTGCTCACTTATTATTTCCTGGTTATTTGGTGATCTTGAGAAGGTCCTGTCCTGTTACCGAAGTTATTTGAGATATTCTTTGTTAGTTGTAAACATACACATGGTTGGTAAGTCCTTAGAATGTACTCGGGGTCCTAATGCTATTAGTATGGATGCCATGTGGTTACAATTGATGTATTTACTAATTCTGTGCTAAAAACTCCCTGTAAACTCATATAAACAGTAACAGAACTGAGTAAACAGAACTAACTCTCGCCCTCCTCCAGTTGGTTGGGAACGAGGTGCTGCCAAGGACTTTCCTGCTTAGACTCAACATCCGAAAGTGGCTCTGTGTATCGGACTACAGAGTGCCAATATGCATATTTTGCATTATTCTATTTGAACTATCACTATAATATACTTATACTTATTTGTTTAGATAAATTAGCTTCATTCTTACATAGAACATCTACGCCACCCAAGGAGGACGGGTCCCTTTTTGAGTTTTGGTCCTCCCAAAGTTTCTTCCTCATAATGGTTAGGGAGCTTTTCCTTGCCACTGTCGCCCTAGGCTTGCTCAATTTGGGATTGGACGTAGATATTAGAAGATGATCAAAAACTGTAAAGTTGCTTTGAGACAATGCTCCATTGTAAATATCGCTATATAAATAGATCTCAGGAGAAACCATTAAAAATACGACAACAGTTGCCTGAAATTGACCAATACTTATTATGGATAGTTAAATATGTGTCTTGCTAGATTCAGTGTTGAAAAACTATATCAAATAAAGTGTAATTTTGAAAAATGGCACCCATTCGGTGGAACTGAACGACTTGTGTACTAGTTCTTCAGGAATGAGTGCTGTTTGAAGCTTGGAACCGCTTCACTGAGCTGATGCGTTACCAGCTGATAAACTGAACAGGCATGCAAGCAAAAGGTTAATCAGGTTGAACATCTATTCAAATGTAAACTAATAAAACTAATCAGACCTTAGAAGCCCTGCATGTTTACCTAATGGGGTCTACTAATTGATTTAAGCCGTAGCAAATCATTGAAGAGATATTAACGTACGTGTGAGCTCACAAACACTCTCTCGCTGACCATCCTGTGTTCACTGGATTGGACAGTGAGTTGCATTCTGACCTAAATGAGCCTCCATGCCTTTCTAAACCCCCTCCTGGTTCACAAAACACACACACACACCACAAACACTGTTCCCTCCCTTCTGGGAGTGGGTGCCCTTACACTCCCAGGACCATCTGGCAGGGTTGCCAGAGCACACAAACATGCATTTAAGTAAATACACATAATACTTGGAGAGAATGTGGAAAGCAAGGTTATTAGAAACAACAAAACAGTCAAAATATTAAATATATACATATAAGAAAAGTCATTTGTCAATGGCCCAAAGTGGCAACTCACAGCTTTCCAATTAGCAGTCCAGTGCCTTAGTCACTGAGGCGGCACTGACTCATGCCATGATTCCACCAGGATGTCTCACATGCAGTCATATAAGATCCTTTCTTCTTGTACGTCATTACTGACACCTTAAACCTACACTGCATGTACAATTTTATAGACACCTATAATGAGCAAAGTCACAGCATTAATATGGAGTAATCGCGCCACTTTCATAATCATTGGGAACATGACAGCATGGATTCTCACAATTCATTCCCAAAATCATTAGCGACGTCGGACACTGATACTGGACAATAAGAACTGGTTTACATTCACTATTCATTCATCCTAAAGGTGTTGGATAGGATTAGGCGTAACTATTCTTATATATTATTTAGCAATTTAGTTGCATATACAATTTATTACATATACAATCTATAATGGCCAAAAAGGGTGAGTTCCTTTTTGAGTTTTGCATTTACATTACATTTACATTCACAGCATTTAGCAGACGCCCTTATCCAGAGCGACTTACAATTGGTACAACCTTACAATCCAAGCAATTGTGGGTTAAGGGTCTTGCTCAAGAACCCAACAGTGGCAGCTTGGCAGAGGTGGGATTTGAACCCTGGACCTTCTGGTCCAGAGTCCAGTACCTTAAGCACTGGGCAGCGGTGAGCTAGGAGAGCTGTAAAGCTGCTTGGAGACAATGCTCTGTCATAGAAAGTGCCTTAGAAATAAATTTGATTGTGATTAAAATCAGAGCTCTTCCACACCAAACTCGGCAGAGTATTTCTTCACTTTGTGCCTGAGGGTTTTTCATGCTGAAACAACTTCACCAGACGATTGCTACAATGTTGGGAGCACATGGTTCTCTAAAATCATACACTAGAAATTAATGCTGTAGCGTTAAGACCAGCTAAGGAAAATCTCTAGACCAAGGGTGCGAAACAAAGCCAGCATGAATGAAGCAGTCTAAGGAGTATAGTATGTTCTACAGCTGAGCACTTATCTTGTAATGGATTTGTATTAAAAAAAAGAGCAACATGGTGCCTGAGGTTATTAATATACATGTCTGCTAATTGGCGGCTGCTTATCACGTAACCACGCTCTCCTGATGAGCGTCGTGTTGGATTAACGTATATCCCAGGCATTGATGGCCCGACTTTAGCACTGTCTCCTGCTACTCAAATGTGTCTCCTGAGATGAAGAGCTCAGTAATCTCACGTCTTCTCTAGAGTTGTAGGACAGATCTTAGTCTCACCTTGTGCTCAGATTTGACAGACTAACACTTTACTAAAGACAGGCGTCTCAATATGAACTCAACAGTTTCTCTTCAAAACACTAAGAACCTTCACTATTGATTCAGGGAATTACTGGGCCAATGGCCCACCATAATAGCTATACATCTAACAAACATGAATACACATTTCATTTGTATAAATCAGTGAATCATCAGCATCCTTGATCAAAAAAGTCATCTCCTCTCTCTGGAAGCCTGATTATTACTTTGCAAAATAATTTCTGCTTAAGAAAGAAAATGTTCAAGAATAAAAGGTAAAACTGAAAGTTTGTGTTCATTGAACTGAATGTGTTTAATAAACGTTCCAAAACTTTAGTGCACAACTTCTGATTGATGTTGCTAGCCTTTTCATTGCTCTACTGAGTTAGTCCTTAAATAAACAAGTCTTGAAAGAGACTAAATGAAGACGAGAAAAAGATCTCCCCCAGATCTTGTATGCATCTGAAACCAAATTCTCAGTTTTGACTCCTTCAACCTCACAAGTATCCCAAGTTTCAGTGTGAATTCTACTTTCAGGAGAACATCTGTGATAAAGTGGCTCTTTAAATGACACGAAAGCGAGAATCGCAAAGTCTCCTGAGACATTAAAGACCAACACTTAAGCAAGACTGAATGTCATGTACTGATTGCTACATGATGAAGTGCTGAATGCTGGCCTTTATGTATGAATGCCATCATGCCATGTATCATTCATCGCACTGTACTCTTGAATGAAACAGTTGCTAATACTAAGTAGTTTTCATTAGTGTTGTTACACTGGTAAGCTGGACGTATTTAGCAGAACTGACTAGACATGTTGAATCACTACATTCTTGCCCTAGACCATTATTCCTCCTCCATGTGCTTTATGCAACTCCTTCCATGGTTAGAGTAACCAGATTTTTGATAATGAAATACAGGACGCTGTGTGTACAGTATTGTAGTGTTGACATGGATGAGGAAACCCATGGCGTTCTTCATTAAACACAGCACAGCCACATTACCAGCCTTAATAATGAAGTTTCATCTGTCAATATAAAATGGAGCGGCCCAAGCTACTCAAGCTACTCAAGTCACGCACAACACACATACGTTACCACATATATTTTTTCGTTTGAATATGCTGATTAATATTGCTGCGACTTCCATCACAGCAGTAGGTCAGCCATCGTGAGCGAGAGCATTGAGTCACAATGGTGAAATTTGTGATAATTGGTAAATTATATTCATTTACAAAACCAACAATGTGACTGGCCATTTTATGGTTAGACAACCTGTGAAATAATTGGTGTTCCTTTTGAATAAATGCAAGCATTTTGGGCGATGATTCTCTGCTAATGTTCATTACCATATGAATTTGTCATTTTCTTTGACACATACAAATGTATATATTCTAAAAATAAGTCTGCACACCGGGACATGGACTGAAATGCGGGATTGTCCCGGGACAAACGGGGCATCTGGTCACTCTATTCATGGCGATCTTAGTCACGTGTGCCACAGAAATCCAATCCATTAAACCCTTGATGACCAGTTCTTGTACTGACGTCGATTTCAGCGTGAGGTGGTTTGTCAAATGGTAACACGTGAAGCGAGTGATGACGCTGTTTGGCACTGTTTGGTGACGCCTGCTGCTATGCCTATGAGCTGTTGTTGTTCCGAGACATTCATTTCATCACAGCAGGGCAGAGACACCATGCCTTGATTTGACAAGCGTGGCTTTACTTTATAAACTTGCTTGCAAAGGGTTTGGCTGGAGTAATACAAATGAATAAAAAAAAAATAATATTGGTGCTTGGGTGGCACCAAATGCCAGTGACCCGGTCAGACAACACATGCAGAGAAAAGACACCAGGCAGGGGATCACTGACCCCCTGGCACTGGTGCAGCAACAATCCCTGCTGGCTCTGCAATGGACTGGCTTCCTGTCCAGGGCCTACTTATACCTGCAGATAGCCATGAGAGCTGTCCAACCCTGAGCAGGGAAAAAAAATTTAAATGATGCTAGGTCTGAGGGTAAGCAAGCTAGAAAATTTGTTTTAAGATGTTTTTAAAGAAGAGAAGGAATTGCAGGAGAAAGTTTGGATCCAGCTAAACTAAAAGCCTGATCACCCATGGTGTAAAGTCCTGAGGTAGAAAAGGTAAGCAGGTGTGTATCAGAGGAACGCAATATACAGTTAGGTCAGGTTCGTTGCAGCTGAATCTTGTACATACTGCAATTTCTGTAATGCATGGGCAGGGAGGTCATAAAGTGAATAAAGTAGCTCAGTTGATGCCATCGATAAGGATTCCAGCTGCAGAGTGGGAGAGGCAGGGAGCGAGAAATAATTAGAAGATTCAAAATGCTGTTGTTAACAGGATATTAATTGTTGTTTACTAATGACATCAATGGAAATTAGTGATAGACCGATTAATCGGGCCGACTGTTGCCATTTTGAAATTGGCATCGGTCGATATCTGAGCTCACAAGGCCGATATTAAAATACAATTGAGAAAATGCAAAGAAACTTCATTTCCGCTCATAAACCGGGAATACTGAGTGACTAAAATCAAAGACATGCTGAGAGAACATTCAGTGAGGGCAATTTATGAGAAAAATGAAAACTTTGGTTCCTAGCACAACAACTCTTTTCTTAACTGGAACTGGATTTAAAAACAAAAAGATGCTGCTACCATGTGCACTGATCTAACATTTATTTTTGCATGTCCATGGTTAAGTCCATGGTGTTCCCAACCTGGGGTGCAGGCCCCCATAAATCACAGGGGATGCGTGAGGCTTTGTCTGCTCTGAGATGCTCTGAGTTTGTCAAAGTACAAATTGTACATTTTAGATCGAATTTGAGGTAGCTGCTTATACAATTAATAAGGTCCCGGTTTTTTAATATCACCAGGCTGAACAGCTCGTCTCCCAGATGTAGATTTGACCTTCGGCTAATTGATTTCCAGTTATAACATGAGGCAAGAAAGCCTGTGCATAAAATTCATCGGAACATCAGGAGAACAGATGGATGCACAACAACAAAAAGTGTGTGTGTGTGTGTGTCACATTAAGGATTAAAGATTAAAGCTCTCATCTATCTCTACTCACCTCCCTGTACTTGACCCTACATACACTGTGGAGGAAAGACAATGAATACTTCTCAAAAGCAGTAGGTAAAAGACTCCATTACCCATCTAGATGCTCCGGTAATTACCAAATTCCTCACGTCCACATGGAAAATGAATTCTGAGCATTGAAAATGTCTACAAATTGGAGTAATTTAGTGTTACAGATGATGTAGACTCTGAGGAGGCATTTCGAAGCTTCGATTGCACAGCTCCATAATGCAGAATCATTAAAGATCACATCTCTCCTCACCTCCATTGTGCTCTCTCCTCACTTTCCATGCATTATATAGGCACCAGCTGCAGCTGTGTGTCCATGCCACAGCGAAAGCTTGATTATTTTTTCACCAAAACATGATAGCATGCATTATTCTAGGCTGTTTGGATCATGACACGTATCAAAGCACCAACCAATTCCGTGTGTGTGTGGTTTATATACCATCAACAAAAAAAAGTAGCGCACCCAGATAGAAATGTCGGATTCCTGCAAAACTCGGCATGCAGTTCTGTCTCAGGCAGATACGTAAATGATTACAGGTGTGGTCTGATTAGACACTGGGTCTTATCACAACAAGAGGGAGTGAAAGTGCTTCGCCTGCTGGCCTATAAAAAGGCTCTCGGGTTTTACTTTTGGGTAGTGTACCTCTTGGTGGGACATCATTGACGGAAAGCCGGGCCTCTCCAACGCATTTGAAGACATTCTGTCCAGTTGACACTTTGACTGGGGGCACTTCACTGAACTGAGAGCAGCAAGATGGTTGTTTCGACAATTTGCCCACTATCTAGGCCAGTCTGACCAAACTGATAGGAGGTGTTGGGAGCAGTGGTTCCGTGAGGGAAAACACACGGTAAACAGGCTCTGGACGGCCCAGACCACCAGTAGAGAGGATCGTTTGATCCGACGACAAGCACAAGCAGCTCCCACAGTTTCATTGTCCACCATCCAGACACAGGGGGCACCTTCACTACACACGCCTGTATCTGCTCAAACCATTTCCAGGTGCTTAGCAGAAGGAAATTTGTTGTCACAGCACCCATTACGTGTCCTGCCAGTGACTGCCAGCCACGATCACCTTTGTTTGCTGTGGTGTCGTGAATGTCGGTACAGGACAAAACATTTGAGGAACGTTTCCAGCACCATGCTGAATCTATTCCAAAGAATTAAGGCAGTTCTGAAGGTAAAATGGGGTACTAGCAAAGTGTACCTACTAAAATATCTGTTAAGTTGTTAGGTTCCGTGGACAAACCCCACTTTTTCTTATTTTTTTCCACCCACAATCCTTGGATGGAACAATATGGCCGCGGACACACCCGAGACTCTGACTCTTGTTTAATTATCGGACTTGATTGCTAACTGCGCACAGCTCTGCTTTCCCTAACTCTGGCACGGTGGCATTGTCGCCCCGAGCGTTTTGGTCTTTGTGTTCTCCTCGTTTCCTGGCTTTACTTATGTGGAGGTTCCATCTGTCCTGGATTACTCTTGTTGCGGTCCCGTCCGCTTTCCCCGTCTGTCTGCATCTGCTTTTGCTTTTTGGGTTCGCGGCTGCGTCTGCGGTGCTATGTTTTATGTTTGTCCATCTGCTTTTGTGTTTGGTTTAGGCCGGTGTTAGCTTCTCCTAGCCGGCATAGCTTCCCGTAGCTCCTCCATTCCAGCATTAGCTTCTCCTAGCCAGCATAGCTTCCCGTAGCTTCTCCCTGCCCAATGCTGGCTTCTCCCTGCTCGGCATTAGCTTCTCCTAGCCAGCATAGCTTCCCGTAGCTTCTCCCTGCCCAATGCTGGCTTCTCCCTGCTCGGCATTAGCTTCTCCTAGCCGGCATAGCTTCCCTTAGCTTCACTCAGCTGGCGTTAGCTACTCCTGCCCGGCGTTAGCTTCTCCCTGCCCGGCGTTAGCTTCTCCCTGCCCGGCGTTAGCTTCTCCCTGTCCGGCGTTAGCTGCTCCCTGCCTGGCATTAGCTACTCCTAGCCAGCATAGCTTCCCGTAGCTTCTCCCAACCAGCCTTAGTTACACCTGTCCGGCGTTAGCTTCTCCCTGCCTGGCGTTATCTTCCTGTAGCATCTCCCAGCCAGCATTAGCTTCTCCCAGCCAGCGTTAGCTACTCCTGCCCGGTGTTAGCTACTCCTGCCCGGCATTAGCTTCTCCCTGCCCAGCGTTAGCTTCTCCTAGCCAGCATAGCTTCCCGTAGCTTCTCCCAGCCGGCGTTAGCTACTCCTGCCCGGCGTTAGCTTCTCCTAGTTTTTCCGCAGTGTTCCCCAGCTCTGTTTTCTTACCGCTTTCGGCTTCCCATTTCAGGCTCCCTTTAGCTGTTTATTTCTATGTTCTGTTACTATGCTGAGTTTGTTAGCTGTGTTTATTTTCTAGGTTCGGTGTATTATTTCTTAGTTTTTGTTGTCGTGTTTAATTCCTGCCTTCTGGAGACTGTTTAATTTTGACTGGTACCTGCATTCGCCTGCTCCTGTTCCTCTGGGCACCCTAACATAAGTAATGTTAACTGGAGAATGTTTTCAATTCTTGAAACACTGCAACAATTTGGGCCTGATCATTTGTGTTCTGTACGTCAGTATAGCAAGTAACAAGTTATATTTTTAGGAATATTTTACTTTCTTCAAAGTTGCCCAAGTTAGAGGTGACAAGAAAAAGTGGGGTTAAAAATGTGGAAAAACAGAATTAGGTTGGAAAGGTTCCACTGATGGACAATGTTGGCAACCCTGCCATATACAAATGCAGGGAATGCCAACTGGCTTTCCAGGGGAAGAGAGTGGAGCATTTGCATTTTCTCAGAATTTCTTGATGAGGGTTAAAATTTTCCTGCTTCCTCTGTTACCTCAAGCAATGTTTTATTCAATAACATCATAAAAGCCTGCACATGTCAGTGTGTCAGAGTAGAGCAGATGGATGAGTGATCAGTGAAACCTTATTCACTGGACACTACTGCTCATCTTACAGACTCAGTTTCAGCCCACTCACACTGACATTTATCTAAGTGAAGCATGAGTGATAAGTGACAAACACTCATGCCTTCCATGACAGTGCCGCCTCTTCCCGGGATTATGACTCCGGATCAGTCAGTTCTTCTTTCCACGAGATGCAGGCATACAATGGGAGACAAAAGCCTGAGAGAACTAGTGAAAATGCTGCCATTTTCCCAATGTTTTTCATTACAAATCATATAATCAGCAAAACAATACACTTCAGAATTGAGTGGTATTTATGTCCCCCATTTTTGAGCTGACATGGCCTCCACAAGTTACCCCAGCGTGACCATCTTATGATATTACACAATGCTTGGCTTTCTCTGTCCCCAAGTGCCTCCATAAATGCTTGATGGGTTTTAGGTCAGGTGACCGTGATAGAACGTCCATGGAAGTCCGCACTTCTTTGCACTTCTTTGATCTTCAAGTAGTTGTTGTGTACAGCTTTGTAGTGTGTTTTCGGTTATTATCCTGCTGCAGCTTGAATCCTTCTCCAGAAAGATCAAGCACGCATTTTCACTTGTGCTCTGAGACTTTTGGCCCCCACTGTACCCTGCAGGGTTAAGCTAAACTTGACATTTGAACGCTCATTGAATTCAATGGGTGAAATGCACAATTGAATGTAGAAAATGCCTATTTGAAAGTCAAATCATCTGTAATGTATACCAGCAATGAATGAACACTTCAACCACTCCTATTTCCTAGCGGCTTGGACAGTTTATGAGTCCACATGCCATCTAGTCATCTTGAAGAGTTCTCCCCTGATTGATTCTGGTCCTGAAACAGCCTTTACTGATGATTTTCTACATCCCAGCTACAACAAAGGTTCACCCAAATTCATACAACTAAAAAAGAGACAAAACTAACGTACAATGATAAAAGTGGATGGAGAAACCCATGCTCCTGGTGCCCAGTCAGGGGTTTGTGAGCAACTGAATAACGTTTCCTAACTTGTAATTCCACATTCCACTAATAATAATAATACTGTGCGTTGAATGCCTGACATTTTAAGAATCACTGAGTTATTTTCTGCCTGGTCCTGTCTGGTTCATCACTTGCCAATGTCTTTTGAATCTTCCTCGAGGTGCATGGTCTATGGCTCAGAGGTAAAATCAGTTCCTAAGGGCCTATGATGAAATCCCTGGTAGAGTTTGCAACGTGAAGGTCTGGTAGTGTGTGTTTACTGAACGCCGATGTCCTAGATGTACCTCTGCCTGCACACTGGGTTAGAGTCCAGGTCCACCTCTGTGACTTTGACCAGGATAAATGGGGGTTAATCAGGATGCTTTGCTTTGCTTATTATTAAGACACAATGCACAGCTTGTTACGAGTTTTAGGGGATTTTTTTCCCCACTCACACTGATGTAGTCATTTGTGAGTGTGTGTAACCAGCCATCCTGTTGCTGTGTTAGAAACACTATTATTGCTCATAAATAATTCATCCTCTGAGTGTTTCACACCCAGTTTGTCATCACCACCTTCGATGCAGCACCTATTGGCTTTGTCAGTTCTTCCAGCCCTATTTTGTAAGGTCATTATCAGTTATACAAGCACAGAGAAGATCTATAGCACTGCATTTTTCTTCTTTTTTTTTTACCATTATCAAATCGTTTCTCAGTACTTTTTGTATACTGACTTTTTTCTTTAGGTAATCAAACATAACCATGCAGAAATCCATTTTTTTTACTAATCAGAAGGTTGTGAGCTCTTCAATCTACCATGGTTGGGACCCTAACAAAAAACCTTAACTTTCAACTATTCAACTCAATTCGATGTCATTCTGGACTGGGTATCAGAACAATATTGCGAATGTAAATGATACCAATTAGAGATGCATGGAAATTCAGCCACTGAAAACCTTCACAAACCATCTGAAATTGGTACAGAGAAAAAAAACTGACATTGCTGCACATAGCAGCAAACGAAACTTAAGCAACAAAGACCTGAACTTGACAAACAAACAAAAAGTCTGTAGTTTTTGTTTGATGAATGTCTTGTTACTGAAATTTAAACTGATTTAGATGATTAAGAGTTCCGATTTAACAAATATTACTAATGGTCATTATTATTTCTGGAGAGATACAGTACTGTGCAAAAGTCTCCAGCACATCCCAAAGATTCTCAGTGGGGTTCAGCTCTGGACTCTGTGGTGGAAAATCCATGTGTGAAAATGATGGCTCATGCTCCCTGAACCACTCTTTCACAATCTGACCCTGAAACAGATGAACATCTTTTCCACGACCACAGGATGTGCCTTTGGACATGGCTGTTTAACAAATGAGAAGCTCCTCACTGCATCAGTTAGGGTTAAAGAACTCGTTGTCAGCTGAAACATAATCACCAGTGCAGTAATTATCCGATGGGAGACTCTTCTTTTTAAACTATTTAACTATTTGCTTAGTTAAATCCAGGTGGTGAGCTTTTTTTGGCCGGGCAGTGTATAAATAAAAGCTAAGTTTCATAAAACATCACAGCAACAGGACCAAAAGCATGGTGAAATTGTAGAGCTATCTCTACTACCCTCACCAACACAACTTTAGCTGATCTGTACAATGTCTAACTGACTCAAGAAACTGACCTCCTAACATTTAGCTGTTATTCATTAAAGGCTTATAAATGAAAGTGTTTCTGCTTCAGCCCTGGCACATGCTGGATGCAGACACGTTGGAATTAAATGGTGTGAATCCATGTGCAAACTCACACAATTGTCCCCGTGTGGTAGTGTTTACATATCAACAGAGACCTTACCTGAAAACACTACACACTCCACACAATGCACACACCGCTTAAGGCTATGACCTTCTGCTAAACGTTAGGTATCAGGTGGGCAGGAAGAAGGGTTCATAAGCACATGTCACGCATGCATGAGCTAATGAGACCAGCAGGTCCTGTTCATTCACACTAACACACACGTATGTCTCGCTATCACTGAGGACTTTCCATTGACATAATGCTTACTCTGGCTAACTGATGCTACACCTAACCCCAACCTTCTCAGTAACATAAAGCAAATCTTTTGGTTCTTGGTTTTTCCAATAAAAGTTGCTGTTGTTGTGAAAAAGCAATTAAAGAAGTGTGGATCGACGAAACCATCCTCACAATTCTATACTGCCAAGTTTTCCTATCATTGCGACAACATTTGGTCCTTACTAGTATGGTCAAAAATATCAATACATATCAATATTGAACATTCTGAAAAAGTACAATATGCGTTTCCCACAATATCGATTCTATTCATTTCAAATGCGCTTTCGTTTGACTCATCCAGGCTTCCGTAACTCACAGAATGGTTTGTTATGCTGAAATAGCAGCCGAAGAAAAATCAGAGGGTTCGCAGTCCATCTTAGTACAGAAAGCAGCAGGAGTGCTGTGGGGTAATATTCTGGCTTCGAAGCAGCTAGGTACGGAAAGTGAAAGGACACGAACAAGCCAGTGGCTTCGGCCCATTGCTGTGATACATAAACGTGTCTGCCATATTGGTACAGGCAAGAGTGGCTTGTAAACAAATACAAGTAAGCATATTTCTGGTTAAAAAGCACACTAACCAACATTTCTCAATATATTTTAATGGGCCATTCTTATATTCAAGAGCTAATCTTAATCTATGTGGAGAACAAAAAAAGTTTTCACTCCATTTGCCATTAAGCAAGGCATGGATAACATGGAGGAAAATAATGAACTGTCACAAGAAATTGAAAAAACTCACATTTGTCAAGCATGGATTTTTCTGATTATTTTCCTTGGTAAATACATGTGGAAACATCACTTCTAAAATAACAGAACTAATGAAATATTAGATTAACAATAGTAAATACTATTAAAGTATATAATATATTATTAATATTAGTGGTCGACCGATAATTAGAGAGCAAAGTGACCGATGGTTGATATATATTGTCGATATCCTATTTTTTTTTACAACTAATAACAAGACACAAAATTGCTTAAATGACTATTTATTTATATTTTAAATGCACAGTTTGCGGTCTGTCTTTTTTATAAATAAAAAAATATATATTAAAAGTTTTGTTGCACTCAACAATATTTATTACCAGATAACAGAATCTTCTAATTCCAGAAAAAATGCTTGCAAAAATAAACAATGTTTGAGCAGTGCACATGGTAGCAGCATTTTTATTGATTTTAATCCTAATTCCAGTTAAGAGCAGTAGGTTGTAATGCTGTAAACAAAGTTTTCATCTTCTCATTAATGACCCCACTGTCACTGAATGTTCTCTCAGCATCTCTTTGTTTTTATTCACTCAGTAGTCCCAGTTTAGGAGCTGCAAGTTATAACGTGCGAAACAAAGTTTCTCTGCATTTTCTCCACTACTTTTGAATATCGGCTTTGTGAGAGCAAATGGTGTTAATCGGCCCGATTAATCGGTCTATCCCTAATTAATACAGTATATTCTGATATGTTCATCTAAAAAAGAGATTCAATAGTGAAATAAGCACAGTATCTGACTTTGACATAAAAAAAGGTCTCGAATTTCAATATTTTTCAAAGTATCGTAACAAAGTTGAAATTCTCAGTATCGTGACACTAGTCCTCACAAGTATAGGAAAACAGGGTACGCATGTACACACACACACAGGTAGGTTAATGAAAGCCTTGGAGGAAAGCATGGCTGATGAAGAAAGCCTGATTAACTCTAAAGGTCTATTCAAAGGGTTTGTATGTCTGAACCCTGTATATAGATATAGTATATAGATAGGGCAACAGAGGAACCACAATTCACTCACACTTCACACTAACAACACTCTATAGACACTATAGCTGGGTGACAATATGACATTTAAACAGTACAGTAAAGTATTATGCCATAATAGTCTTTGATTACTGGGATTATTGTGAGAAATAGTAGGTGTCATAATCATTATTTCCAGATTTTGTTTAGTAATATGTTTGAACAGAAGCTCCTGTTGTAATAGTTACCAGAATCGACATTTTCTGGACGCCTAGGTTTGAACTCCGGACAAGGCTTGTGATGTGAAGGTCAGGTGATACAATGACGGGGCCCTGTGATGGCCTGGCATCCCATCCAGGGAACACTGGCACCCCCCAGCTCTAAGCACTTAAGACTAAAAGCATTGCTAGTCGCCACTATATATGCATCCAACAGAACTAATAATAAACTACACTTCATCCGCAGTGTCGCTGATCATCTTACAAACTCCGCCTGCCAAATTGAACCAGTTTTACGAGCTATTTGTACAGCTGCAACTTGGCCAGCAGTGAATTTTATGAGTGGTATTTTTTTATTCAGTTTATTAAAAATGACATCAGGATCGTTTTATTGTTCAAAGAAAGAGACACATATTTCCTGAAGTGGTGAGGTTCTGCCTAATGCAATTATACTGCAGCTACTGAGCCCGCTCACTGTCGTCAGTGGACCCGCAGTAAAAAATGTCCCAAGCATCCTGCTTCTGACTGTCAATATGCACCACCCTCAGGACCTGTCTAACAGCTCCTGACACTACCTGATTGAACTGCACCCACACACACCCACCTCACCCCCTCTTGCACACACAATGAGCAGAAAACAGAAAACAGGATATAAGCCCTATTCAGATTGGACTGGTTTCAAAGACAGAGATAGATTTTCATTTCTTTTTTTAACATAAGGATGACTGGGACAAAAATACTATGGGCGATAGATAAATACTGAGAATAATATTTGTATTCACAGTGCAAAAACTTCAAAAAACAGGAATTTCTGCTTGGGGCAAAATCTTTGTTAATGACTGTAATTATTGCAGACTTTTCAGCCATCCACCCTGCGGTCCATTTTAAAGCCTTTAAAACTTTTCTTCCAGAGACCATTTTGACACTCATTATTTTGAATTAAGCTAAATTATACGCTGTGACACAATCACAACATATAATAACATGTGAAAAGACTACAAAAAAGTTTACAACACTTATATTTACCACCTCGTTTCGTCTGATAGAAATGTCATTCAGATTACTCTCAATCCGGTTGCTCTATTCCAATCGAGTTAATCTGATTACAGCACCACGGTACTCATCCTTAATTTGTGGAATGATGTCAATTTAATTAATCTGTTCCAGAACCCCAGAAAATGCATGTTGAGGTTTGACTGTATTAACCTACATGTAAACATAACCAGCATTTCTCTCCTCGTTGCCCTCCCTGATAAAATAACCATAACACCTGAAAACACAGCCTTGCCATTTTTCAAAGCCATGAGCTTTGACCTTTGCTGGTTTGTGAAATGTCAGGAGATGTGTGGCTGCTGATTGTACATCACCACTGCTCATCGGCTCATGACGACCAGGTCACACAGCGAGAAAAAGCACCGCATGCATGCTGAGAAACAAGCAGCTTTGCCCTGTTGGCTGCTGGATATCTGAGGTTCAGGAACGTACAAGACTCGGTGGGATTCAACCCTGAACGCTTGAAATATTCATAGAACAAATGAGGGCCAGTAATCCCTCAGCAGGTACTTGACTGATTGGAGGGCTGAAGCTTCATCTCCCTAAACTGCTAATGTTAGGTCCATAGTAAGGTCCATAACCCTGAGCTGCTTGAATTGAATGGATAAAATGGATAAATGCGTCTGCCCAGTGAATAGGCAGTAGTACGTGTTAGAGAGCTTGGTGGTGTAGAAGCAAGCAGTCGACACACTTTTGCAATAACTGTCAGGCAATTTTATCCTGATCAGGGTTGGAACTTTGGGTGGGAGTAATTGGACTGTGGTAGCCTAGTGGTTAAGGTACTAGATTATGGACCAGAAGGTCCAGGGTTCAAAACCCACCTCTGCCAAGCTGCCACTGTTGGGTCCTTGAGCAAGAATCTTGTATAGAAGAAAAGATGCACCAAGATGCATCTCATGGCTCTTCAGCCATGAGAAGAGCCACATGATGACAGTTTGCCCGTACTCCAAGAAAATAGTAAATAGCACGTAGGGATGTATTGGCATGAACATAGTAGATAGTATTGGAAGGCATATTGTTGAGGCTGTTTTCTTGGCAACTGCACAGCGCCAACCTACACTGAGCTGACTGGCAACATGCTGACAATATGTAATTGAAAATTCATTTTTTGCACTCATACTTGGACTGCTTCCCTGCTGATCTCGATGCAGTCAGCATGAGAACATGCTGAAAGGTTTCACTAGGACTTGGTGAATGGAAAAGCAGCATCGGGGCAATTGGAACCCATCAGTGCTGGACGGCTATTGTTGGACACGACCACACGGATAGTGACTACAAAAGAAAATCAGCCGAACGAACACAATCTGTCAGCATCATTACGTGACAAAACATAATGCAATTTAGTGCAATTACATTCACTTATTTTTATGTTTCTCCAAATTCCTACATGACACAGCAGAGATGACTTTGGTTGTTAGCTTCACATTGTGAAAGAATTACTGTCCAGTATGACTGGCTGTCAGGAGCTGGCTTTCAGAGGGCATTATGAGAACAGCTGTTCTGCCAATGAGGACATTTACAGATCATTTACTGAATTGCTGGCAAAATGACTCACTCAGAGTAACTGGCTATGTTTTTGGTCTGTGTCAGACTGAATGGCAGAATTAAAACTAAACAGCAACCTTGTCCAGTTTATGTACTCTACAGCAGTGGTTCCCAAAGAGGAGGAGTAGCAATGCAACTGAACTACCATTTTGGTTAATCTAATCAATTAATAAATTTACATTTACATTTACAGCATTTAGCAGACGCCCTTATCCAGAGCGACTTACAATTGGTACAGTCTTACGATCCAAGCAATTGTGGGTTAAGGGCCTTGCTCAAGGACCCAACAGTGGCAGCTTGGCAGAGGTGGGATTTGAACCCTGGACCTTTTGGTCCAGAGTCCAGTACCTTAACCGCTAGGCTACCATATACAGTGTTGGGGGTAACAGCACAAAGTTAACACATTACAGTAATCTAAGAAGTTTTTACTTTACAAGCAAAATAATATAAATGATTTCCAAAGCATTTACAACAAACTCCCTCTAAATATTCGCTGCTTTTTAAGTGTCTTACATTTACTTGGCAGTTATTTCATTGCAGATATTGAAGCCAATATATTTAATGTTTTTTCTTGGTTAAATTTATTTCATTTGTTAATATACATCCATTCTTCATGTCAATCCTGCAACACATTCCAAAAAAAGTTGGGATTGGCGCTAGCGCTAGTAATGAGGTCAAAAAATAAATAATGATGTGATTTCAAACAGGTGATTGCAATCATCATTTGGTACAAAAGCAGTATCCAAGAGAGGCTGAAACTTTGAGGAGCACAGTGAATGAACAAGTGACAAAATGATTGAACTGTTTACTGTCTGCAATGAACTAAAACTCAAAGTAAATGTAAGGAACAATGCTTTTTTATTTGCAACGTCCCAACCTTTTCTAATTTGTGGTTATATTTTGCGCACATGCCCATGCCTAAAGATAGAAGAAACTAAGCTTTCTGAATCTTAGACCATCTGAATCGCCAGGAAAAGTGTTCGAAATGCTAGGAAACCCATCTTATGAAGCTCCTGGTATAGTTTTTGTGCTGATGTTGCTGCCAGAGGAGGTTTGGAACTATGCGGTTATTTAGTCAGCATAGAGTTTGCGAATTTTATGCTTGATTTTATACACCTGTGGTAATGACTGATTGAAACACCTGAATTCAATCATTAAGACGTGTGTCCCAATACTTTTGTCCGTATAGTGCATCTACAGGGGTTAGACAATGAAACTGAAACACCTGTCATTTTAGACCACAATAATTTATTAGTATGGTGTAGGGCCTCCTTTTGCGGCCAATACAGCGTCAATTCGTCTTGGAAATGACATATACAAGTCCTGCACAGTGGTCAGAGGGATTTTAAGCCATTCTTCTTGCAGGATAGTGGCCAGGTCACTACGTGATGCTGGTGGAGGAAAACGTTTTCCTGACTTGCTTCTCCAAAACAACCCCAAAGTGGCTCAATAATATTTACTATTTACTAATAAACTGGTGACTGTGCAGGCCATGGGAGATGTTCAACTTCACTTTCATGTTCATCAAACCATCTGAACTCTGGTATGTCCCCCATAAATGTTGTGTGCATTGCAATATTTTGAGCAAAACTGTGCTCTTACCCTGCTAATTGAACCTTCACATTCTGCTCTTACTGGTGCAATGTGCAATTAATGAAGATTGGCCACCAGACTGGTCCAATTTAGCCATGAAACCTCTCACACTAAAATGACAGGTGTTTCAGTTTCATTGTCTAACCCCTGTATCTGTCTGTCTAATTGTGTCTGTCAGTCTCTGTCTATCTTTTCAAAACATAAATACACAACCTTCATTCTATTTGATACAGCAAAATATGTCCCAATTGCCCTGTGTTAATCAAATACAGCAATAATATCAAAGATGATGTGATGTCATGCATTTAAACTTGTCCAAACATGCCATACTAACACATGGAGGTGCAGAGCTCATGAAAACACATTAGCCATAGCAACCACTTTGTTCAAGAAACTACATTAGCCACAGCAATCACTTTGTGGCCGTGCGAGGGTTATTATGGACAGGTGGTGTGTGTGTCACATCACTCCCCCAAAGTGATGGAAGCACTCCTCGCCTCCCTGCTCCCTTATTATGGGATAAACACACAGCCTTGTTGCTATGGTGGCTCAGCAATGGACCAATCGCATGACCTGCTGGGTTCATCAGGGTGTACAAAATAAAATATGGGCCACCTGAAAATAGAAAGGTCCCTGACCTGTGCGAGCATTAAAGTTTCACGCAAGAACACACATTTGTCCCGTCGCTGAGTGCATTTACACACACTTAATAATCCAGTAACTACAGGAAATTCTGATTTGGTCAGTAATAAACGCGTATACATGCACCTGAGTAATCAGATAATGGGGAACCTCCGGGTTTACATGACTCAGGCAGTAATCGGATTTCTCCTTTGCAAGCAGCCAATGATCTCAGAAATCTGTGACAAAAACTTTGAACTTTATTATAATGAAATTATTCATTTTCTCGAGTATATATTGCGTTTCAGAGTCTCCACAAAGTGTTCGATAGCCACTTTGCTGCTTTAATACTGTGGCATGTTTAATTCCGGGGTTGCCAGATCCACTGAAAAAAATCCCTCTCTAAAATCAATGGAACAAGAGGCCAAATAAAGTCAAGTATTTGGAAATCCGCAGACCTGGCAACTGTGTGGGAACACTCGTGCACATGCACAGACTTGGGAAAAAAAAAAAAAGCATGCATGCTTTGGTATACATGCTATGAGTACTCTGATTACTGGAGTAAAATCCAGCTCTCTTTACACGATTTCTTAATCTGATTTCTAGTATTCTGTATACACCACCACTTGAATAATTGAATAAATGCAAAAATCCGACTATGATCAGATTATTAATTGCATGTAAACGGACTCACTGTTCCACTGATCACAAACTGATGTACTAAAAAGCCTGTGCTGAAAATATACACCCAGATTTACACAAACTCACAATGTCAGGGATCCTCTGTAGTCCACTGTGAAAGGGTACAAGTCTGAGTAGCTCTTAGCAACAACGCCAAAGAAACCTACATGAACCATACAAGCTTTACTAGGGCCCTATGATTTCCACAATGCAGAGAATACGGACGGAATAGCAGCATTGAGGAATAAAAAGCATTCCTGAATAGTAGCTCATAGACCAGCTGTTTGAACCCTTGACCAGTACCTTGAATTCTAGGCTACTAGACTGCTAGACCCCCAGTTCAATCTCAACCACTGACTCCACCTGTGTGGGATTGTGGTAGCCTAGTGGATAAGGTACTGACGTTCAAATCCCACGTCTACCAAGCTGCCACTCTTGGGTCCTTGAGCAAGTCCCTTCACCCACAATTGCTTGGATTGTAAGACTGTACCAATTGTAAGTCGCTTCGGACGGAATGGCAGCACTGAGGAATAAAAAGCATTCCTGAATAGTAGCTCATAGACCAGCTTTGCAGCATGGACTCTTGTGACGGACCATTTCTTTCCACTATAAATTTATTCTCATAGAGAGTCAGACTGTTTGTTGGCCATGTCATTGAGTTGGCATGCCATTGCTGAAGAAAAGCTTTTAATACTCTTTGCTCTGCGACAAGATGAATTATCAGCCTGAAAAAACCACTTGATTTGAATGAGTGTCCAGAATTTCAAGGACTGACTGTAAATGTTAAAATCTATATGCAGACCAGTATCATCAATGAGTGGAGAACTGTGGTGACTGTGGTAGCCTAGTGGGTAATGTACTGGACTATGGACCAGAAGGTCCAGGGTTCAAATCCCACCTCTGCCAAGCTGCCACTGTTGGGTCCTTGAGCAAGGCCCTTAACCCACAATTGCTTGGATTGTAAGACTGTACCAATTGGAAGTCGCTCTGGATAAGGGCATCTGCTAAATGCTGTAAATGGGAGAAATGGGATTGTTTTCCTCATCTTTCTATGTTTCATTAAAAAAAGAACCAGACCATAGATCCAGTCTCATCGCCTTGGCCAACGTAGAGTCCAGTCCACTTTCATCCAGTCATCCAGGATTTTGTTTGTTCTACATAAATGTTTTTATTCTATAACCTGCCCATTTTGTATACTTGCACCAAATTTTAGACCCAGCTGATTGGGAACAACCAGCATCTTTTGGCACACTCCAGGTTCAAGTCCCTTCTTGACGGAGTTTACTAAATTTTCCACTGCACAGCTCCAGAGACATTTACATTTATGCCATTTAGAAGACACCCTTCTCGAGAGCGACTTACAACTGATACAATCTTACAATCAATGCAATTGTGGATTAAGGGTCTTGCTCAAGATCTCAACAGTGGCAGCCTGACCAATGTGGGTTTTGAACCCTTGACCTTCTGGTCCATAGTCCAGTACCTTGAATTCTAGACTACTAGACTGCTAGACCCCCAGTTCAATCTCAACCACCGACTCCACCTGTGTGGGACTGTGGTAGCCTAGTGGATAAGGTACTGACGTTCAAATCCCACGTCTGCCAAGCTGCCACTGTTGGGTCCTTGAGCAAGGCCCTTCACCCACAATTGCTTGGATTGTAAAACTGTACCAATTGTAAGTCGCTCTGGATAAGGGCATCTGCTAAATGCTGTAAATGTAAATGTGTGGAGTTTGCATGACCTAATTTACATTACATTTACAGCATTTAGCAGACGCCCTTATCCAGAGCGACTTACAATTGGTACAGTCTTACAATCTGAGCAATTGTGGGTTTAGGGCCTTGCTCAAGGACCCAACAGTGGCAGCTTGGCAGAGGCGGGATTTGAACCCTGGACCTTCTGGTCCATAGTCCAGTACCTTACCCACTAGTCTGCATGGGGTTTCTCCCATATTGGAAAGACATGCATCATATCATTATCACCTTGTTCCTGTCATGAACAGCCATTGATGCCGATGTGACAATAAATAAATACATAAACCATTGTTTCAAGTTTTCTTCCAATTGGCCAACAGATCATTAAGGTTTATAGACTTATGCTGTCTTTTCAGAATCACTTTATTTTGTGAAGTATTTTACACATACCAGGAATCTGTCTTGATGCACAAACTTGTCTGATATGCAACATACTAATCATACCAGACAAGAGAAAGACAAGGGGAAATAATAAGAATAGGAATAGAACAGATAAAGATAATCCTCTCTCCATCGCTCCTGTTAGGGGTAACCAGAACGGATTACAACATAGTAGATTTGGCATAGGTTTTACACCAGCCGCCCTTTCTGACGCAACCCTCCAGATTTATCCAGACTTGCAACCGGCACTTGGAGTACACCCCCAGCAGCTGGGGGTTTTTACCATAAATGCACCACTTAACCTTCATGTTGCAAGTCCCAATAGGGACTGAACCCAAGACTCCCTGACACTACCATTTTCAGCAGCTGGCTCCACACACTGCAGCTGCAAGGCTGCTAGAGTAAATATAACACAGTAAGTATAAAAGAGAATCAATGTGACGAGGCCAACAGTGTTGAATATGAGAATGTGTAGTAATGAGTAGAACCTGAGCAAGCAAGGGTAATGCAGCGTTATATGAAAAAAGCACAGCTGCTCAAAGATACATTATGGTAAGTGAGAGTTGGGCTACAGTACAAGAGTTCAGTGATGTTTCAATTAAAGATTCAAGTGCAGAGTGTTCCTTGTGGTTAATGAATGCCACAGCTCTGGGTTTAAAAAGATGTTGGCATGCGTTGTTGTGCTGGCCTTGATACCAGATGGAAGTGGCTGGAAGAAATGATGTCCTGGATGAGAGCGGTTGGCTATAATTTTGATAGCGTGCATCGTGACCCAGATGTTCTAGACGTCTTGAATGTGTTTACATCCACCTAATAATCCGATAACTGCAGAAAATCACATTTTGTCAGTAATCAGAGTCGACACGCGCTTGAGTAATCAGATAATCGGAAAGCTCCTTACATGACTCGGGAAATAATCGGATTTCTACTTTGCAACGAGCCAATAATCTCACAGAAAGATGTGATCTAAACCTCAAACTTTGATATTAAATAATCAAATTCATTTTCTAGAGTATAGACAGCGTTTCTGTGTCTCCACAAATTGTTCGACAGCCATTTCGTTGACTTTATTTCCAAGGTGTGTTGAATTCAGGGGTTGCCAGGTCTCACAAGGAAAAAAAAACACAGGTCACTACGATGAGAGCCCAAAATCAAGCAGACCTTCCAAACTTGCTGGTTATGCTGCCATGCATGCACAGTCAGAGATATAGTGATGCTCAAGAACTTGAGTGGCTCCACAGTGGAAACCACAGAGCCACTGATGTTCAGAGGTGCATCTCAGCCCTACAGTATTTCGTGTGTTCAGCAACAGGTGGCCGTGACTGCACCAGTATGCCAGCAGCTCAACTTCCTTTATGCAGACAGATTCACCACCATTGATTATGAGACTAGTCATTGGCAACCTTCAGGATCTTCAAAACCGGTTCTCTGGAGACTCAGTCGTGGTGCAGTGACTGGGGTTAGAGAACACAACCTTATGGTACTCCTGTAGTAACGATCCTGATGTCTGACGCGTGTTCCTAGCCGCACCTGCTGACTCCTTGGTCAGGAAATCTGAGATCCTCTGGCAGACGGAGTTTGGCACAGATAAGCTGGGCCAGTTTCAACTGCAGTAGCGCCTGCACTGTCGTTAAAGGCCAAGCTGAAGTCCACAAACAGCACCCTGGCATGCACTGACTGTATGCAAACCGCAGGGCATCCAGCAAAGATTCCGATGCCTTTCAGGTGGGCTACGACCAGGCGTTCAATGACTTTCAGAATGACAGAGGTCAGGGTGACTGGCCTAGTTTCTTAATTTAGTGAGGTTTGTCTTCTTGGGGACTGGAATGTTGCTGGTCTTAAAGCATGTATGAACTGAGCAAAGCTCGAACGATTTGTTAAAAATGTGCTACTGATCACAACAACGCTTTGATGCTGAGGCGACCTTTGAGCTTGCTTGTTGATTTTCAGATTAGCAGAGGTGAGACACAGACAGAGTGGAGGAGGTGACGGTTGGATTGGGGGCGGAAGGCAAAATAATGGCCTTAGTACTTTTCAAATTCATTCAGGTCGTTGGCGAGTTGGCGGTTACTGAAGTATAGGGGAGAAAGCTCTTGAAGGCATTTTGTAAGCTGAAGCAATGTGGCTTTTCAGCTTGAGTAGTTTGTCTTCATTGTTTTCATTTCTTTCTTCAGCCCATACTTTCTGTAGCAAGTTCTGTCCCCACTCTTAAAAGCTGCTGCCACTGGTCCAGCTCTTCACTGAAGTGGCAACAGGTTTCTTAGCTGTGACTTTTTGCCTGCATGTATTTCACAGTGCTGCAACAGTGGTTGAGCGCTCCCTTCCCTTTCGGCACAAGTGACATGTTTTCTGTATTTGGGCATTTCCTTCGTAGCTTTACAATAGCGAGAAGTGCATCCAGAGTATCAGCGGATTTAGCACTTTGTGCACATATGTGGCAGTATGTATACAGAGAACCAAAACGAAAGAAGAGAACTCTTCTGGTTTATGAAGAGTGATTCTAGCAGCGGAGAACAAACAAAATAACCATCATGGGCAAGATTACGTCGGTTAACGGTTCTGAATGTCGGTTTCCATTAATTTTCTATTAATTGCCCAGCGATAGGTAGCAATATTGCTGCCTCTAGCTACAAATGCTGCTCACCAAATGTTACAGATAATGTCTTTCTGCTCAGTGTTGAATTTTGTAAAACCAAGCCATGTCCACACAACAGAAGTTGCTCCCCTTATTAACCACAAGTTCCTCATCTTGAGTTGTTTGTGAGGACTGCTTTGCCTCTGAAAATGTCCCACTGCTATGCTATCCTTCCTCGTGGCTCTTGCATGTAAACAGAACGAAAGCTCCGTCCACTCAACCTGAGGTACAGTTTTAGGTCCATTTACAACAAAATGTAAATGATCTAGAATCACTGCAGCATAAGCAGTACAGCCAATAAGCCTGGTGCAGGTCTACAGTTTTCTTCCTGGTGTCCTTCGACAGCTCTTTGGTCTTGGCCATGGTTGAGTTTGGAGTCTGCCTGTTTGAGGCTGTGGACAGGTGTCTTTTATACAGATAACGAGGTCAAACAGGTGCCATTAATACAGGTAACGAGTGGAGGACAGAAGAGCTTCTTGAAGAAGAAGTTACAGGTCTGTGAGAGCCAGAAATATGGCTTGTTTGTGGGTGACCAAATATTTATTTTCCACCATGATTTACAATTCTTTAAAAATCCTACAATGTGATTTCCTGGATTTTTTTTTCTCATTTTGTCACAGGCTGAACTTGTAGGTTTAAATGGGAAGAAAAAAGCTTGACAAAAAAATTAAGCCATCCTTTTGGATCCAGGTTTACATGACAGATAAGTGCCTGCTTGGAGACGTTTTTTTGCACCAATTTTGCAGCTGTGTGTTTTGAAGCATAAAATGAATCATTAGAAACCGATAAGTGGAATCAAAATGCTGTTTTAATGGGTACCGGTCCTTGGAATCTTTCTGAATTAGAATCGGGTTTCGATATCCAGCCAAACTGGTCACACAATGCCATCAACCTTCAGACACAGTACCACACAGTAGTCTGCACCAACTACACAGACCATACAAGATCACTCTCCTGCCTCACAGGGTAAAGCTCATTGACTACTGGATCCGATTACATCACCGCTAAGCTGCTTCACTTTACACTCCCAGCATTGAGTGACTGACATTTTGAAACAGTAAAGGACACAGCGTGTCATGTGCTTTATGCAAAAACGCACATCTGTACACACATACGAACACACACGTGACATCCGTTCAGTCATCAGTAAACGAGCATTTCTGTATTTCTTAAGACAGTGTGAATCCTTTAGTCATCGCAGCTGGCAGGTCCTTGCACTTGGCATCAGATCCCTCCGGGTTTAAATCATTTATGTTCAGTACTACACTCGGCCTCTCTCTCCAGCTCTGTATGCGTACTCTAAAGAACAGTTTGGGCAAACCTAAAAGGGACATCAAACTCTTCTTACCACGATTGTATATGACCATATGCACTGGATTTGCAGTTTTACCACTGACATAAATGTTGATGAAGTTTCACCTGCTCTTCTGAATAATCCCACAAGGTTTCAAAGGCGCTGTCATCCAGTGATTGTAGGGCTGGGCAATCAATCAAAAATGAATCTACACCGACATTCAGAAGCTCTGAACCATGTAAGCTTGCACATTTCAGTTATTTCATTTGTTTAAATAAAAATTCTGTTAATACTTCCCCCACTGTGTTCATGTGATGCCCGTTTCAAAACATGTGCAGTCCCGTCACTCCACAACACGAAAGCAACATGGAGGAGAACTCAAACGTCGAGCAGCTTGCACCACAGAACAGAAAAATGCCATGTCTGTCGTGTCTACATTTTAGAGAAGACGACACCAAACAAAAACACTGTGGAAAAAAAAACATTTCAGCGACCAAAAGTAACACGGTTCAGCACTTGGAGCGAATAGGATCAGTGCATGGCTCAAAAACCCAGCAACAAGTGTGTCCACAAAGCAGCTATGACTAACACAAGCAATTAAAGGCTACACAATATGAACAGGCAGTGCATACAGTGGGTATTCTTTCTTTTAAGCATGTTTTAGGTACGCTACACAAAACCATCCTGTACTCTTCTGTGCTATAGACACACATCATGCCGAGATCCAAAGAAATTCAGGAACAATTGAGAAAGAAAGTAACTGAGATCTATTAGTCTGGAAAGGGTTATAAAGCCATTCCTAAAGCTTTGGGACTCCAGCGAACCACAGTGAAAGCCATTATCCACAAATGGTGAAGACATGGAACAGTGGTGAACCTTCCCAGGAGTGGCAGGTCGACCAAAATTACCCCAAGAGCGCAGCAACGACTCATCCAAAAGGTCACAAAAGACCCCACAACAACATCCAAAGAACTGCAGGCCTCACTTGACTCAGTTAAGGTCAGTGTTCATGTCTCCACAGAGTTCCAAGATGAAAACCACTGTTGAGCACAAAAGAACATTAAAGCTCCTCTCAATTTTTCCAGAACACATCTTGATGATCACAAAGACTTTTGGGAAAACATTTTTTTGGACTGACGAGACAAAAGTTGAACTCTTTAGAAGGTGTGTGTCAAATTACATCTGGTGTAAAAGTAACACAGCATTTCAGAAAAAGAACATTGTAGCAACAGTAAAATATGGTGGTGGTAGTGTGATGGTCTGGGGCTGTTTTGCTGCTTCAGGACCTGGAAGACTTGCTGTGATAAATGGAACTATGAATTCTGCTGTCTACCAAAAAATCCTGAAGGAGAATGTCCGGCCATCTGTTCATGACCTCAAGCTGAAACGAACTTGGGTTCTGCAGCAGGACAATGATCCAAAACACACCAGCAAGTCCACCTCTGAATGGCTGAAGAAAAACAAAATGAAGACTTTGGAGTGGCCTAGTCAAAGTCCTGACCTGAATCCTATTGAGATGCTGTGGCATGACCTTAAAAAGACCGTTCATGCTGGAAAACCCTCCAGTGTGGCTGAATTACAACAATTCTGCAAAGATCAGTGGCCAAAATTCCTCCACAACGCTGTAAAAGACTCATTGCTAGTTATCACAAACGCTTGGTTGCAGTTGTTGCTGCTAAGGGCGGCCCAACCAGTTACTAGGTTTAGGGGGCACTTTTTCACACAGGGTCATGTAGGTTTGGATATTTTTCTCCCTTAATAATAAATACCTTCATTAAAAACTGCATTTTGTGTTTACTTGTGTTGACTTTGACTAATATCTAAATTGGTTTGATGATATATATGTAATGTAGCATTCAACTGCAGCTGCTAGTTCCTCCATAAACACCACATCAGATGTCTTGAGCAACAATGGATATGCAGATAACAGCAATGCTTCAAACAGCTTCTCTGAATGAGTAGAACAAATAGGTCCCTGACTTCCCTTGCTTAGCCTTTGACTCTCTCTGTTCTCTAATGGTCACCCGGTGCTTTGCTCGGTAAGCCTGTAATAGGCTTGAGCAGCTCGTCTCTTCAGGTCGTCCTCCTGATTTACAGCCGCGGTGATTTTATGGGGGCGAAAGAAGGCAAGCAAGATAGCGAGAGAAACGAACTGCATGACATAAAAATAGCCCGAGAGATTTACTAATTCTCCTCCATACAGAGGTACCAACACATTTATGTGATGTAAAGCAGATGAAATCAGCAGGAATGCCTGCACCATTTTCACCACTGTCATCACTCTGACCTCAGTGTGAACGATCAGCTATTTCGCTCTTATCACCAGCCAGGTTCCTGACTTTCTGAACTCCGGCCCCTTTCCCAATCAATTGGTTCAGCCCGAGTGAAAGTAGGACTGCATTGTGTAAAGCAGATGACAGCAACTTGAAAACTGATAGCTGATACAAAATGCACCGAGACAGAATGATCAGAATTCAGAATGAGAAACTGTCATCAGTAATTGCTACATCAAATGGTTCCCCCATGGATCCCCCATGGAAACCAAATCTGTGCCTTATATAAAACATCATAGTGTTTGCATACATCCTTCTGTACAATTTAAATCATATCTAAATGACCTATAAGACATAATACAATGTGAATCCAATGTAAAAATGTACTGTATTTACATTAGTGTGTGTTGTGCTGGTACGACTGGATCAGACACAGCAGTGCTGCTGGAGTTTTAAACCCGGTTTTCCACTTTTTTGCCACTCACTGTCCACTTTATTAGACAAATCGACCTTATTGCTCCACCTTGTAGATGGGAAGTCAGAGACAGTAGCTCATCTGTTGCTACTCGTTTTGTGTGAGTCTTCCTCTCAGCCTTCATCAGTGCTCACAGGATGCCGCCTACAGGATGTTGGAGGCTGGCATTTATAGTATTATTAGTATATATAGTATTATAGTATTATTAGTATATATATTATTAGTATTATTATTAGTATATACTATCCACCCAAATCTGGGACTGTGGTAGCCTAGTGGTTAAGATACTGGACTCTGGACCAGAAGGACCACCTCTGCCAAGCTGCCACTGTTGGGTCCTTGAGCAGGGACCCTTAACCCACAATTGCTTGGATTGTAAGATTGTACCAATTGTAAGTCGCTCTGGATAAGGGCGTCTGCTAAATCCTGTAAAAGTAAATATTTCAGCTGTTTTTGGTCAGTGAACTACGTGGAATACTTGTATTTCGCAACAAGCATCGTATCGCAACATATCATGATATAATCGTCGTCCAAAGTCCTTTAAAATACCCAACTCTAATTTCTAGATGATCCAAACGGTTCAGTTAAATTTGAAGAAATATCTACTATTTGGTTTTATGCCACGCAGAAGTGGAGTTCATTAAAAATTTGATGAGAGGTGGCCAAACTTTTGTGCTATTAAGCATGCCCATAGAACAGTGCATGCGGACATGTTCTACCACAGCAGCCTTCAGGAATTGCTGGTGGACCACTGATTGAAGCCAACTGAAGAAAGACTGGTAAGATGCTGTAGCGCATTCTGATTGCATAATCGGTTGCCCTAGGAGCGCTTGAGCAAGGGACGTCCAACGCTCCTTCCCGTTTGACGCTCGCTTCCGACTGAACGTTGCAACAGTTTCCCTTGTAAATGATTCTGCTGAATCTGAGAAAGCCCTCATGTCGCCAACAGCACCAGTCAGACACGAGGCTGCGTTTGGATGGCGTATAGGTGATTAACGCTGGTGCTGGGTGAGTGAATTGTTGAGGAGAAAATGCTAAGAGGGGAAAGAAACATGCCTGTGCGAGAGAGAGAGAGAGAGAGAGAGAGAGAGAGAGAGAGAGAGAGAAAGGGGAAGAGAAAATGGGCTTCTACTGAATGAGTGGATTTTAGTCAAGGTCACTTGCAAAAGAGCTGAACGCAAAACAAACACGGCTCATCTGATAAAGGGCAAACCCAGAATCACATTCTCACGGACTAGCATGAGTACACACGTAACAGAGAAGAAGGGACCAGGGGGCGAACACAGATAAGGCACTGCAAACAGTTAGACAGTTGGAGAGAAAGAAAGAACCACAGACAAAGGCATGTCATTTCCTCCACACAGCTCCTCTACAGGCTTCACAAACTCGAGTGGATTCATATCTGAAAAGTTAAAAGCAGCGCTTTCCATATTTAAACCACACAGGAGGACTGAACACGTTTTCCCGCTACATGGCATGTCTCTATTTGAATCGTTCTGTCCTGCTAGCTGTCGGCGGACGTTGCTATCATTTCTAACCGCCATTATCCGCATTTATACTTAATAGTTCATTTCAGCCACTCATCATTCATTCTAATGAATTAAGTATCCGTTTAGTCCTGCTCAGGGTGGTGTGAAAGTTGGTGTCTAGCAGCCAGACCGAAAGAGCATGCACACAGGGCGCTAGCATCACAAATCAAGCTAGAGTTCTACCTAGAAATCTGTAATAATTATTACGTAAAATAAGGTAATTCCAGTTCAAGATCAAATATCATGTTGTGTTACAGCTGCTATATCTGGAGTTAAAAGTTAGTTTTATTTCTTGCCATTCCAGTACAATACGGTTAGACACATGGCATACACTTAAAGGAAGTATTTCTCTAGGAAAACTTTGGAGTTAGTGGTTACAAACTAAATGCAGTGTTTTCACTCAAGTTGTTCTAGGAAGCAGTGTTCATTTTGACAGCAAATTTTTATTTAGTTTTAGGAAGCAGATCTGGAGGTGGCAGAACTTAAGATGTTGAGGTTCTCTTTAGGAGTGTCTGGGGTGGACAGGATTAGGAATGAGATCTTCAGAGGGACAGCACAGGTTGGAAAATTGGGAGACAAAATTCGAGAGGGAAGACTGAGATGGTTTGGACATGTGCAGAGGAGGGATAGTGGATATATTGGTAGGAGGATGTTGGCGATGGAGCTGCCAGGCAAGAGACGGAGAGGAAGACCAAAGAGGAGTTATATGGTTGTGGTAAATGAAGATATGCAGGGAGTTGGGTGACAGTAGAGGACGTGGAGGACAGGGTGAGGTGGAAACGTTTAACTCGCTGTGGTGACCCCTGATAAAGGGAGAAGCCGAAAGAAGAAGAAGAAGAAGAAGAAGAAGAAGAAGAAGAAGTCATAATTTAGTCATCACACAGTTTATAAAGAGTCTTGTTTTCCTTGATATCAAATGAGAATTGTGTCCATATATCGACTCTCCTCTTTCTCCCAGGTGTTGACATTGTCGGGCTGGTACCATCTTCCCGGGGTCAGATCAAATGTGTAGGTCTTACCGCATTACTGACTGGATCGCTACCCAACTCATCCCACCTTTCCACATATACTCAAGTTATTGGATCTTTTCCTAACTTAATAATAATAATAATAATAATAACAATAATACTACATCAGTTTTATATAGTGCTTTTCATACAACTCAAAGACGCTTTACAGATATTCATCAAAACACCGATTAGCAGAAGGGTGGGATGTTAATGGAGGCTGAAAGCTTGGCTGAAGAGATGAGTTTTTATCTGGTTTTTGAATGTCTGTAGTGAGTCTGAAGCACGGATGTATGTGGGAGAGAGTTCCAGATGGTGGGAGCAGCTTGGCCCCACCTTCCACAAAACTACATCAGGTCTGATTGGATGTCGTCTCTGGCAAACATTTCCGTCTCGTTTTGATTCGTTGACAAAAGTCTCCATTCATTTCGTTTTTCATTCTTTTTAATTTAGTCATCGTCTCGTTTTCGTTAGTAGAAAAGGGTAAACTAACACTGCTAGGATGTCCAGTATTTTCTTGGGAGGGGTATTTCTGAAAAGATCTTTCATATTAGCTTCTTTGTAGCAGTTCTTTCTTATATTGACAATATTGGAGCATTCAATCAGTGTGTGCTTTATTGCTGTCTTCGCCTAAAAGGAGATGTCGGAGTGTCAGTGCTGGTTCAGTCGGTTCAAGGGGTATTGACTGGAGCTCGTCTCTGGGAGAGGGTACATTTCATGTCATTTATTCTCTATATTATAATTCCATTCCATTTGCCAGAGGGTTCTGCATAGAGTTCGAATTTTAGGTGGAATATAAGCTTGGGACTTTTTCGGAAGTGGTGCAAATAATCGCCATAATTCTGTAGTCAATATTATCAGACTGGTCGACGTGTGTGGACTACAACCACACCCTTCCATCCACACACACTGCAGTGGAATGCAAAGACATGCCAAAGCTGTACAGCCGCATCATCCAAATATAGTTCAGTTCATCATTTCACTCTCACACACAGTTTGGGACTAGAGTTGACAGTAAATTGATATAGCATGGGTTTTCATTTTGACATGGCATAATAGTGACTACATTTATAGCATTTAGCAGACGCCCTTATCCAGAGCGACTTACAATTTATACAGTCTTACAATCCAAGCAATTGTGGGTTAAGGGCCTTGCTCAAGGACCCAACAGTGACAGCTTGGCAGAGGTGGGATTTGAACTCTGGACCTTCTGGTCCATAGTCCAGTATCTTAACCGCTAGGCTACCACAGTCCCCTGACTAAGGTGCTGGCCTGTGGTCCAGAAGGTCCAGGTTCTCGATAATTAAAGACATTTTCACGAAACGTGATCACAGACAAAATGCTTCAATAAGGCCAGATTCTGAAGAACTACTATTTAAATAGTATCCCATACTTAGCAAAGTGGTTTATGTATAAATTGTTCTGCACTTCATCCAAATAAACAGGATTAATTACACTCTTTATAACAAAACATGCAGTCGGTCAGTGTTCTTTATGCTTGGAAGAGCATATCGTCTATCACCATAGCAAATTGTATCACGATACGATAAAATATAATCATATTGCCCACCCTTAGTTCAAATCCCAACTCTGCCACTGTTTGGTCTTTGAGTAATAAAGTACATTTATTACTTTTAAACAATTACAAAAGCTGAAATAACACCAAAGAACAGATTTCCACTGTTCTAGTGTGCACTGGCTGTTTTATTTGTTTATTCAGGAAAGGTTTCTAAGAAGCAATTCTGCCATGAAGACCTGCTTCAGACAATCTCCTCTAAACGGTTGACGTCGAGACGTGTTTGTTGCTAGAGCTGTCATAAATCTTCATAACAGTCAGTTTCATTGTAGCGTTTGATGTTTTTGGCCACTGCACTGTTCCACACTAACTTTTGCTATTTTCCTAAAAGACTGGCCATCGTGGACTCTGGCCTTTGGCCATATTACTGATTATTTAAACAAAATATTCACTTGATATTCACTCTGTCCTGTCACAGAGGTTCTGAGAATGGGACACTTTATTAGGTACCTGGTCAACTGCTCGTTAATGCAAATATCTAATCAACCAATCACATGGCAGCAACTCAACGCAAACTGGGATTTTCACACAGCTCTCTAAGATTTCCAGAGAATGGTATGAAAAAAGAAAATGGATTTTTGATGCCTGGGTCGGTGAAAAATTCAGACTGATTCGAGCTGACGGAAAGGAAACAGTACCTCAAATAACCACTCGTTACAACCGAGGTATGCGGAAGAACATCTCCGAAAGCATAACACGTCAACCCTTGAAGCAGATGAGCTACAGAAGGAGAAAACCACACCTGGTGCCACTGATATCATGCCAAATGTTGCCTGGTCTGTTGAGTCTTGATTTCTGCTGTGACATTCAGATGGTAGGGTCAGAATTTGGCATAAACAACATGAAAGCATGGATCCATCATGCCTTGCATCAGCAACTGTTGGGACTGTGGTAGCCTAGCGGTTAATCCCACCTCTACCAAGCTGCCACTGTTGGCTCTTTGAGCAAGGTCCTTAACCCACAATTGCTTGGATTGTAAGATTGTACCAGTTGTAAGTTGCTCTGGATAAGGGCGTCTGCTAAATGCTGTAAATGTAAATGTAAATGTAAACTTTGTGTGGTGGTGATGTAATGGTGTGGGGGATATTTTCATGGCACACTTGTAGCACATGACAATGAGTTCACTGAACTCCAATGGCCTCCGCAGTCACCAGGTCTCATTCTAATAGAGCACCTTCAAGATGTGGTGGAAAGGCCGACAAATCTGAAGCAACTGCGTGATGCATATACGTTTGGTAAAATCAATCTATTGTACAAACAATGTCAGTCCAAACAATGCTCCTGAACGTCTCTTTAGCAGTCTGCTGAGTTTGAGTGAGCTGGAGAAGAAACTAGGCTTCACGCAGAGAGCACAGAGCTTCCCGAGCCAGCTCTACAAATTCCGATTGGGAAACAGCTGCTATAACGCACTGCTCACACACAGACCACCTGCACTGAGCGGCCACATAAAGCACAAGCTAGCCTTCAGCACACAGACACCAGCACCCCCGACGCACCTCAGCGAGAACACGCCGTGCTGGCTGCAGTACACACACACACTTGTCGTTGGCCAAGCCATTGAACCTCGGCGCCGACTCACAAGAGAGGACTGAACCACACAAACTTTGCCTTGGCAGACCGAGCGAGTTACAGGCTCCTGCTGATTACACGTGTAACGTTGATTTCCAGGCACGGATCAAACGGTCGGCTCACGACCGAAGGGCTCACGTGATGCTGGTTCTCTAACGAATCCGTTTGGTTTAGGGCAGACTCAGTACGGACTCGGTGAGCAGCGAGCCCTGCTGATGAGCAGATGTGGATGAAACCTGATACATAGTATTTATGGTTATGGTTTTCAGCGAGACATCACCCTTGACCTCCTCGCTCGCAGGTCCTGTGCCAAAGCCCGCACATTCCTGATTTCTCACAGGACGAGCAGGCCGACCAATCAATGCCAGCTTGGCATTCGCTCCTCCTGCTCTCAGCTGCCAGCGGGGAAAGAGACACTGAAAAAGACGGATAGAGACAGCAAAAGAGAGCGAGCACATAAAAACATGCTCTCATGATCTAACGCAGAAAGCAGGTTCGAATCAGAAAGAGAGCCAGCGAGACAACAACAAAAACCTGTACACAATCACGAGTGCTAGCCGAACTTAGCATCGCTACGGTTGCTCCAACACATCTGTCATGTCTGTTTTACTCTGCAGGAAAATAACACCATGTGCAAAAGCACCAAGAGCCATCTAATGGGTTTTTCAGGTTTCCTGTAGTGTTTCATTAGAGGCCTTCATAAAACGGCTACGTTAAGCTGATAAATCTATAATTGTAAAATGGAAAACTCAAACCGCAGCTGCCGCAAGGCCAGCTAAGAGCTTGTTACATAGTAAACAGGATCGCAGGATTAGCCAACCCGGCTTGCTTTTAATACAGTTCTGCATATTCCCCATATTCGATTTCATAGGATTTATATCAGATGACCTTCCTGACCATCCCCGTTTAGCCAGGCCCCCATTTGGGACCAGCACTAGGAGCGTCCTGTGCACCTTCAATGGCTGGGGTGCTATAAATGTACCACTTCAGGTTGCAAGCCCCAACCAGGATTTGAACCCAGGCCCTCAGACACTGAACACGTTTGCATGGACTTTCAATAATCCCATTATAATCTGCAGTTCTCTGACTATTCAAGTGGTCATGTAAAGAGCATACGCTGACTTCTTAGATGGGATTAAAGCCTAGAAATCAGATGAAGTCGAAAAATAAGTATATCAAGTACAAAACGTATTTTTTAAAATCCTCATAAAGAGAGCTGGATTTGACCTCAGTAATCAGATTTCTCAGCATGTGCACCCTTATTCGGATTTCAGTCAGTTTTCTCAGTCTGCACATGCACGCTAACCGGATAGAGTGAAGCGCTATCCCGGAAGCGGCTAGTAGAAACAAACACGGTTGCCAGGTCCACTTATTGTAATGACTTTGGGCTTATTTTTCTATAAAGTCGCTTACAAATATCGGTAGTTGCGGACTGTGGGTTTTTGGACTTGTTCCCTGATCCTATCTCTCTTTATACATTACAAACTTTGTAAAACAAAAAATAACAAATTAACACAAATATAAATATACTAATTTGCTATTTATTTGTCATTAAAATAATCCAAAAAATGTGCAGAACCTTGGCACAGCATTCAGATTCAAAATAAAGGGGTCAAACATCTTAAACTATAGTAAAATTAAAGTGTCGGGATCGGCTTAATTTTCCAATACCCAGCTAATTTTGTTAATATAGGGGCCTATATCCAATTATAATATGGGATCGGTGCAGCCCTAATCCTCTAAAGGTAAAAGATGTTTATTTAAACCTGATCAAGCAGTCATTCTCACATTGTAGTAGGCCACTTTGCTTTTTTCCTCTTCTTCATTTGGGCTTATTTCCATAGACCTGGTTGCTCTTTCTCTCATGGATCTGGCAACCCTGGAATTAAATGCAGCACCCGCAAAATGGCTAATCAGACACTTTTGGGGAGACTCTGAAACACAGTTCTGCATGAGAATTTCAAATATTCTTAAATATTTGAACAGAACTAAGACATTATTCTGAGATTTTCGGACTGGTTTTGCAAGTAGAAATCCGATTATTTTCCTCCTATAGGTTTTCTCCTCCCACGTGCATGCAAGCTCATTGATCAGATTGCTGACAAAATCTTATTTGCCATTCAACGCTGGGTCTCCTTGAACAAGACCCTTACTCCACAACTGCTTAGACTGTAAGAGTGCATCAGTTTAAGTCGCTCTGTATAAGAGCATCTGCTAAATGAAACCGTGACCGCTGACGGCTAATTAGGCAAAAATTCGCCGCTCATTTTTGACCCCGCTTATCCTGGTCAGGGTCATGGGAGGTACAAAGCTTATCTTGTAATTCACTGAGCGCATGAGAAAGTGTCCCTGAGTGGGACACCATTCCAGTGCATGGCCCTGTATACACACTCCACCCGACGTTCATGCTGCGAGTTCAGGAACTGTGGATTATCAGCAGCTTGCTCTTACCTCATTGCTACAATAGCTTCTGGGCCAGAACCACTCTGTTTAAAGGGCATCAGCCATTCAAGAGGACTAAGCCATTTAAAAATCATGACTTTGTGCTCTGTTACAAACAGCAGAGGGGCCTTGTTACTTTGCAGCAAGTTAGAGGCAGACAAAGGAAAGCAGACAGGAGAATAATTGAGCGCAAAGAGCTTCTTGTCATCACCCCAGGCCCTAAATTCATTAAGCACCTGCCCTGTGAGTCAGCTGTGAAACACACCGGCTATACAAGAGCCAGACTGATTCATGTCACCAGACAAAAGGGCTGCTGACTTTAATTTGGTTTGCCTCCTTGTTTATTTGTTTTTTGTTTCCGTTTCAGACTGGCTGGGTCAAGACTTGTGTGGTCTACAGTTTGACACCTACTACCCAGCATGCATGCACGCAAGAACACACACGCATAACGAGTGGAGGACAGAAGAGCTTCTTAAAGAAGACGTTACAGGTCTCTGAGAGCCAGAAATCTTGCTTGTTTGTGGGTGACCAAATACTTATTTTCCACCATGATTCATGTGGACATGTGGATAATCATTTCCCCTACATTTAAAGAAGACTAGCCAAAATCTTGCCACTCCAAATATATGTTGGAACAGACAATTCATTGCTGCAATCCAATAGTCCAAGTCCTCCATGACACTCAGAGGTAAGATTCAGCTGCTGGTTGCAGCAATTTCTGAGGAGCTACATTCGTCATATTACAAAACCCCTGCGATGAACTGACATCCCCTCCATGGTGTACCTCTGTGTGTTAAAGTGAATTCAAGACCTCATCCACCTCCTAGACCATAATAAGTGGGGACAAAATGGTTCCCTTTGAAGTGCTCGGATGGCTGAGAGTCTCCAACCTGAGGGATGGAAGGCTTGTCGCCAGCGCTGCAACAGTGACTTCTACCCAGATCTGGAGGACACCGTGCCGGATAAATTATTAGGCCATTTTGTTCAGAACTGTGTGCAATTCTGTGTGCCTAACTTGTAACTAGAGGTCAACCAACTGATCAGGCCGATCAATGCCATTTTGAGATGCCAATATTCAAAAACAGTGGAGAAAATGCAGACAAAATTTGTTTACTGCATTATAATTTGCAGCTCATCAACTGGGATTACTTCTGACTAAAAACAAAGAGAAGCTGAGAGAACATTCAGGGTGGGGCTGTTCATGAGAAGATCAAAACTGAGTTTCCAGTATTACAACTTGCTGCTCTTAACTGGGACTGGGATTAAAAAACAAAAGAGGCTGCTACCTTGTGCAATACTCTAACTTCATTTACTTTTTGCAAGTATTCACACATTTTCTTTTATCTGGTAATACTTCTTGTTGTATTTCTTTATTTATAAAAAAGAGAGTGCAAATAGAGACAGTGCATTTATAGCTTAAATATGATGACTTTATAGCATTTATAGCATTTATTAAGACTAGTTTTATCAGTTGCAAAAAAAATGTGATATCGGCATTATATATCGGCCATCGCTCACCCTGATCTCTAAATATCCTTATCGGCATCAGCCACTGAAAAACCCATATCGGTCAGCCACTACTTGCAGCCATACCAATCACAAGCTCTCTGTCCTTAATCATTTTCCAAAAATGATTAATTAATTTAATTTAAGAATTTAATGCACTTGTATACCATGGCCCTTACCAGGAGAAGCAGCTGTACACTGAGACTGGGAGACCTCACAGAAATCTTGTATGCATTTAATCTTTCACAATACAGTAGTACCTCGTTCTCGTCATTAATTCATTCCAGAAGGCTTGTCGAGAACTGAAAATGGAATAATGTCAATTGAAAGAATCCGTTCCAGACCCCCAGAAAATCCACACTGTATAAGGCATTATATGCATTAATGGAATTATATTGTGCAGGTGCTCCCTGGTTTATGATGGGGATATGTTCAGATAAATCCATCATAAGTTAAATGTACCATGAACGGATGAGTTTAATGAGTGTTTGGTAGAGCGGATACAATGATAAGTAATGATAAGTAAGTTAATGTTTAAAAGTCAAGTCAAGTCAAGTCAGATTTATTTATATAGCGCTTTTTACAATGGAGCATTGTCTCAAAGCAACTTTACAAGTTTAGATTATCTCCTAATAACTACGTCCAATCCCAAATTGAGCCTAGGGCGACAGTGGCAAGGAAAAACTCCCTAGTTCTAGGATGAAACCTTGGGAGGACCAAGACTCAAAAAGGGACCCAACCTCCTTGGGCGGCGTAGATGATAAAACACTTCCATTAACCCACATTTGGCCAAAATCATTAAACACAAAGCTTATTTTACAATAAAGTGTTGAATAATCTCATGTAATTTTAGTGAGTAATGGATTGAAAGTAAAGAGTAAAAGAAAAATACTTACTCTATTGATGAACTCCAGGTGCTAATATAGCTGCACCCTGTGTTATGGAGCATTCAATTCCAGTTTTGCTTTTGTTTGGCTCTTATAAACTAACATTCATAGGACCTATGGAGACTTACTTCCACTAAGAATGCAGTATGTTAAAATAAAATAAAAAATGCGATAAAAATAGCGGACATCTTCTCTGAGGGCTATTGTGAACTTCAATAAATGTGTACTGAATCGTGACTCGTGAATCGAGTTTCACCTGAAACGAGTCGCTCGGCTCATGCAAGTACCGAGCAAATGACGAGAACCAAGACAAATTTTTCTTGTCAACATGGGTCGAGAACCGAAATCAATGACTTCCGAGGTACCACTGTAAGTAATACTGTGTGTATGGTTTTAAATAATATAGGGACTGTGGTAGCCCAGCGGTTAAGGTACTGGACTATGGACCAAAAGGTCCAGGGTTCAAATCCAAATCTGCCAAGCTGCCACTGTTGGGTCCTTGAGCAAGACCCTTAACCCACAATTGCTTGGATTGTAAGACTGTACCAATTGTAAGTCGCTCTGGATAAGGGCGTCTGCTAAATGCTGTAAATGTAAATAACAGACAGTAGCATGGCAAAATTAAATAAATAAATAATAAAAAATATCACCAGATTCCTAGGAGTTAAAGAAACCCATTTCCATTTGGTCTTTTCATACGTTTTGATATGGACTGTATCAAGATAACATTTTAACCACATGTATTTACACTAAATAGTCAAATGCGGCTTCAGTCAACCAGACTGAAATCTGATTGCTGTACCCTGAGGAATATGTGAAAATCAGCTCCTAACCCTGGATCACCTATTTCCTGTATTGGTTATATAATTGTTATTTGCAAAAAAATGGTTGGTGCATCCAACGCAGCAATTCCACCGCAAGAGGAAGATGCCAACTTCGGGACATGATTAATACAGTGGTAACGAACGCACAGATCAATTTGGGCACTGCTCCACAAACCAGCTCACTACTGCTGAGCCGCACTGTTTCTGCGCATGACCCCGTGACTAATGGCTGGCCCATTGTAATTGCGCATTGTGAGCGCGCCACAGATGTTCCAGATAAGCGTTTCTTTGGAAGTTTGGATGAATCACATTGACACGGTCCGAACAAAACTCATTCTGCTCCAATAACGCGAGCTAATCCTTTTTAAACGATCAGGGTACAAAGTGCATGTCAATATTTCACAAAACCATATTGCAATCTCCATATTTAGCAAGATAAATGCAACAAAGTGGCACAAAGTGGCACGACTGGCCAGGTCATCGGGGCAGGACCACAACCGGTCACAACGACAACAAATCTATCAGTGTCACAGATAAGAATCACAAAAAGGTCGGTTAGCACTCCTCTGGGTGGTACTCTGAGATTACTGTTAAAACTGTACACAGCCATTTTCACTGTCTGAACAGTTGCCAAAAGGTCAATTATGATTATCTTTAAAGATAATCTTTCACCGCTGACTTGTAGTTCACGTCTGAGAGCACCATTACAGACAAATGCACATGAAGCTCAGCTATACAGCATGATGGGTAGCAAGCCCTGCCATCACCACCCAGATAAAATCTAAAGAGAAAGTGGAGCAAAACCTTCACACATGCACACCCTTTCATGAAAGTGAAGGTACATGCAATCAGCAGTCCACAGGCTCTAGCTTCGCTCTTCACCATGCTTAATACCTTGTCAGAGTATTTTGCCTGAAGTCCAGTTACAGCCTAAATGCAGCTGACAGTGAGTATTATCAGAACTATCACATTTGACAGGTTCTATGTCTAACAACTGAGGAAATTTACCTTCCTGCAGTGGCATAACATGATGTAAAGTCAGTTTGCTCCCACAACCTTGCTGGGCAGATAAGAACGTTTTTTACAGATCAATCATTCTGCATTACTGTCACACCAACATTTCTAAACAGTAATTTCTCAGATTTCCTAGGTGTGTGCTTGCTAGTTTGGTTCTTCACTTTAAGTTAGCACCTAAAGCCCTTTGTGAGCAGCATGGTGGCTCGGTGGGTGGCACAGCTGCCTCACAGCAAGAAGGTCCAGGGTTCAATCCCAGTATCTGCATGGGTTTACTCCAGGTGCTCCGGTTTCCTCCCACAGTCCAAAGACAACAAGTTCTTTAACCCTAACTGATGCAGTGAGTAGCTTCTCATTTATTAAACAACCATGTCCAAAGACATTCTGTGGTCGTGGAAAAGATGTTCATCTGTTTCAGAAGGGAATTGGGAAAGAGTGGTTCAGGGAGCATGAGACATCATTATCACACATGGATTGTCCACCACAGAGTCCAGAGCTGAACCCCACTGAGAATCTTTGAGATGTGCTGGAGAAGACTGCGCAGTGGAACAAATGCAAGTTCTTGGGGGGAAAAATGAATGCAACTCTGGACAGAAATAAATGTTGTAACACTGCAGAAGCTTGTGGAAACGATGCAACATCGAACGTGTGCCATAATCAAAGCTAAGGTGTGAGACCTTTGTTTTGGCCAGGCAGTCTATATGACTAGTCCTGAGGTAACCTTGTGTGAGTGGCTGAAATGGCCACTGATGAAAACAGCGACGTCAAATAAACATGACAAGATCATGGTGTAGACAAACAAATAAGCAGAAGTTCAGTTGGACTTTCCTGTGTCCTTCAATGGTTAAGAGATCATAAATAGCGAGTTAGGTAAAAAGTTATGGTAGAGCAGTGTGTTTAGGTGGGAGGGACCTCAGAATGCCTAGAAAACATGACAGATTAAACATTCCAGGCACCAAAAATTCTTCTAATGGCAGTTCCAGTATTATGTATTCGACATTTGACCTCGTATTGACAAAATGAGACAGTTTACACATGTTGTTATGTAACGTCCCAGGAAGCACACAGAGTAAAATTCAAAATCAATACCATCCCATTCTTAATAAAAAGCTTCCAATGTTGTGATATAATGCGCTGTTATTGTTTATTTGCTAATAAGGTTTGAATGAAACACAGAACTGACATGTGCAAAGGTTCGCACATGACCTCAGTCAGTATTTAGTAACAAGATCTACTTTTGCCGAAGGAACATGGACATCACATTAAGACATCTATCAGATGTCCTTATTTAGAGCGACTTACAACTGATACGATCTTACAAGGTAAAATCCAACCAGTTATGAGTGAACTATCTAAGCTCCCAATAGTGCCAGCTTGGCAGTGCTCACTGGACTTTCTGGAAGTGCGCAGTCCTCAACTGTTTCAACTCACAGCCTTCAAACAGCTGACAATCTTTGTATTCTTGCTTTAGGGATTGTTTCGCCACTCATCCTTGAAGAACGCTTCTTGGTTTCATTGGATTATCATGCATGCACAGCAGGTTTTTACAGATTTTCTGCAATGAAAGTTGATTTTGCTTTTATTTGTATTTTGTTTTAGGATCACTGGGACTATGATGGATCAGGGGTTAAGATACTGGAGTGTGGAAGAAGGTCCAGGGTTCAGATCCCAACTCTGCCAAGTTGCCACTGTTGGGTCATCAATGGCTGTTCGTGACAGGAACAAGGTGATAATGATATGATGCATGTCTTTCCAATATGGGAGAAACTCCATGCAAACTAGTGGGTAAGGTACTGGACTATGGACCAGAAGGTCCAGGGTTCAAATCCCGCCTCTGTCAAGCTGCCACTGTTGGGTCCTTGAGCAAGGCCCTTAACCCACAATTGCTTGGATTGTATAAGTTGTAAGTCCCTCTGGGTAAGAGCATCTGCCAATTGCTGTAAAGGTTTCATAAAATGCAACAACTAGCAGATTATTTTATTCATCCAAATATTTGTGGGTTAATGGTCTTGCTCAAAAACAGCTGCAGTTGGCAGAGCTGGGAATTGAACTCTGGACCTTCTGTTCCACAGACTAGTAGCTTATCCGATGCACCACCAGTCACTGACTGAGGGAAGTGAAGCTTCCAATATTTGGAAATACTAAAAGTATAACAGAACTACCCCATGCACATGTTTTCTCCAAATAATGTGAGTGGAGTTATCTTCCATTTCCTATGACTTTAGACATGTTAATAACACTTTAAAGCAATAATATCTTAAAGCTGATAAGCATTTTGTCACTGCTTGAACTAGAAGAACCTTGAGAACATCCGAACAAAATATGAACACAATAAAAATGTAAAATTTAAAAATGAACTATTTTTATAACCTGCTCTTTCTTTGTGAGAATACAGCAGCCCATGGATGATGGATGTAAACACAAAACCCTTAGGGACTCGAAAGGTCACAGTATGCATTAAGTTCATGAACTGTCCACATATGACTTTGCCTAAGGCCTAACAAGTCAATTAACTTCTAAGTCTGAACAAATAATCCTATAGTGTGGTGGTTTTCAAAGAGTATATCGGGGAGAGCGTGAGCATCACAAGGTGGCAGATGAGAAAGTAAATACCTAACATATAAGCTAGCTAATGAATGTGTGTGGAATGGATCGGTTGGTGGTACGTAGAGAGAGAGAGAAGAAATAATCTATACCAAGAAAACAAAGTCAATTCCTTATAATGCTCCTTGGTTATTCCTTGTGTTCATTATACAAGTATCCCAATCTGTTATATTTATTATTTGACACTTACATTGACATTTAGCAGACGTCCTTTGTCCTTATCCAGTGCCATCTACAGAAGTGCTCCACATTCTCTTTAGCAGACCTGTCAGCAACTGACCACTGATATCATCTTACAAGATACAATCCATGGAAGTGCTCAAGGGCTCAACGGTAGCAGCACAGCAGGGCTGGCACTCGACCTTCGACCAATACCTGAACCGCTGAGCCAACAGTGCTGTTTACATAAAGAATTTCAAATCTTTGAACATAAGTACTGTCAACTGTTTACATAAAGCCAGCAGCCTGTGACTCTCTCACTGATTCAGCAACATAGAAATCATTGACAAAACACTTACTGTTAATACCTCCTGTGATTAAGCAGTTACAGAAACATATTAGAAGAAATCAGTTCTACAAAACATCTCATGATGTGTGAAATCAGGGACCTAAGACTCTCAAATCTCTGTCACACCTTGAATATTACTACTGGCCATTATCAATAGTGTAATTCCAGAGAGTAAACTAAAGTAAAGTAGCCTAGACAAATTAAGTTTCCTCTATATTGCTCTACACCAGAGCGATACTGTCTAACGAGGAACAACCCAACCAGTCAATGGTTACACGTAGTAAGGAATATGTTGTACCACTCAGCACAGCATGGGATAATGTGTGAAATCAGTGACCCTAGAACTGAAGGCTCCAGAACACAGGCTGCAGTTGGCTTAGCAGCTATGCTAGCGCCAAGCAGTAAGAGTTTTGCTTTTAATTTTCACTTTCAATCCATTATGCACTAAATGACATGAGATTTTTCAACACTTTATGATCAATAAGCTGTGTGTTAATGATTTTGGCCAACTATAGGTTAATGTACCAGTCCTATAATACAGTATAGACTATATTAAACTCGTCGGTTTCTGAAACATTTAACTTACAATGGCTTTATCAGAACATATCCCATTCATAAATCAGGGAGCACCTGTACAATACAGCTCCTTTAATGCATATAATGCCTTATACAGTGTGGATTTTCTGGGGCTCTGGAACAGATTCATTTAATTTACATTATTCCTTAGAGGAAAAATTTGCTCGGTACTCGACAAGCCTTCTGGAACGAATTAACAAATTACTTTTACATAACATGTCTTGACGTTCCAAATCAGTGACCTGGAATTCTCAAATCTCTGGAACATCTTGAACATTAAGGCTCATCATCAATAAAATGATTCCATACAGTAAACCTAAAGTACACAAGTAACATGTTCTCCATGTTGGCATTCATAGCATTTCAGAGACTCTTTTATCCAAAGCAATTTACGACTGATACTATATAAAAAGCTACAATCCAACTGAGTTCTACACAGTACTGAATATGTTTAGGGAATATATTATACATTTATGTCTTTCAGCAGACGCCCTTATCTAGAGCGACTTGCATCTGATACAATCTTAAAATCCAAGCAATTGTGGGTTAAAGACCCAACAGTGGCAGCTTGGCAGACTGGGGATTTGAACCTTAGACCTTCTGGTCCAGAGTCCGGTATCTTAACCACTAGGCTACCACAGTTCCTAAGGAATTGGTTCTACACATAAGGAAGTGGTTCTACATACCAAGGCTTAACTTGCTAAATCAGTGACTCTGGAATGCCAAATCAGTTGTCACTACTTATGGAACACAAATACTCCCCACTGGGACTGTGGTGGCCTAGCGGTTAAGGTACTGGACTATGGACAGGGTTCAAATGCTACCTCTGCCAAGCTGTCACTTGAGTCCTTGAGCAAAACCCACAATTGATTGTGAGACTGTGCCAAGTCTCTGTAAGTCGCTCTGGATAAGGGCATCTGCTAAATGACATAAATGTATCAAAGGTGTGATCCCATAAGCTAAACATAAATCCCACAGATTTACATAAAGCTTCTCCTCTAGGTATACAGTGGGGCAAAAAATATTTAGTCAGCCACTGATTGTGCAAGTTCTCCGTCTTAGAAAAATGAGAGAGGTCTGTAATTTTTATCATAGGTACACTTCAACTATGAGAGACAAAATGAGAAAAAATTCTAGGAAATCACATTGTAGGATTTTTAAAGAATTTAATTGTAAATCATGGTAGAAAATAAGTAAATAAGCCAAAACCTTCCATCAGTGAGAGCATTGAAGATGGAACGTGGCTGGGTCTTCCAGCATGACAATGATCCCAAACACACCGCTCGGGCAACAAAGGAGTGGCTCCGTAAAAAGCAT
>JAJAGP010004252.1:0-53507 GCA_025084515.1 Ancistrus triradiatus | reverse complement strand
CAATACTTTTCTTTTAAACCAAAAGTTCTATTTTGGTCTCATCTGTCCATAAAACATTCTTCCAATAGCCTTCTGGCTTGTCCACGTGATCTTTAGCAAACTGCAGATGAGTAGCAATGTTCTTTTTGGAGAGCAGTGGCTTTCTCCTTGCAACCCTGTCATGCACACCTTTGTTGTTCAGTGTTCTTCTGATGGTGGACTCATGAACATTAACATTAGCCAATGTGAGAGAGGCCTTTCTGACCTCTGACCTCGCCAACTATTACACGCCTTGCTGTTGGAGTGATCTTTGTTGGTCAACTACTTCTAGGGAGGGTAACAATGGTCTTGAATTTCCTCCATTTGTACACAGTCTGTCTGACTGTGGATTGGTGGAGTCCAAACTCTTTAGAGATGGTTTTATTTTCCAGCCTGATGAGCATCAACAACTCTTTTTCTGAGCTCCTCAGAAATCTACTTTTTCATGCCATGATACACTTCCACAAACGTGTTGTGAAGAGCAAACTTTGATAGATCCCTGTTCTTTAAATTAAACAGGGAGCCCACTCACACCTGATTGTCATCTCATTGATTAAAAACACCTGAATCTAATTTCACCTTGTAATACATATATACTATAATACTATGAGCATGTATTATTGTGCAAACATCACAGAGCAGCAAACATGATTCATAGATGCCATCTGTTATATCTGTTATGGTGTGCTTGTGCATTATTCTGTATTGCCAATTGCAGGAGAATGTGGAGTCCAATGTGTGTAGTGTAGTTAAGACTTCAGCTAGTTAGACGTGATTGTGATTGTGGAGGGATGTTTGTAATTAGTTCATAAGACTGATGGCCTGTTAATAGAAACTGTTTGTCAGTCTTGTTGTCCTGAATTTCACGCTCCTGTAGCACGTGCCTTATGGTAGAAGTGTGAAGAGGTTGTGTTGGAGCTGTGAACTGTCCTTGATGACGCTGATTGCTCTCCTGGTGACTCTGCTGTGATAGATGTAATGTAGTGAGGGAAATACTGTCCCAGAAATGGACTGTTCAGTCTTGATCACATTCTGGAGAGCCTTCCTGTTCTGAGCAGTGCAGTTTCTGTATCAGACAGTGATGGAGCTGGTAAGAACACTCTCAATCATACTCCTGTAGAAGTTGCTGAGAATTCTGGCTGGCATGCCAACTTTCCTGAGCCTTCTGAGAAACAAATGCTGCTGGGACTTCCTGATGAGTTGTTGTGAGACCAGGTGAGATCCTCACTGAAGTGGATGCCGAGGAATTTGAATGTTTTCATCCACTTTACCTCTCTACCTTTCTTCTGTACCACAGCTCTTCTCTCCTCCTTGAGTCAAAAATCATTTCCTTGGTCTTGCCTGTATATGGGGAAAGACTGTTGTCATGACACCAGGCCACCAGATCTGCCATCTCCTTCCTGTATGCTGACACATCCCCACCAGTAATCAGTCCCCTCACTGTAGTATCATCAGCAAACTTGATGATGCTGTTGTTGTTCTGGGAGGCCACAGAGTCGTATGTAAAGAGTGTGTACAGTAGGGGGCTCAGCACACAGCCTTGAGGTGTCCCTATACTCACAGTCCTTGTGTTGGATGTACATCTGACAACTCTGATTGACTGGGGTCTGTCTGTTAAGAAGTTCAGCACCCAGTTACAGAGGGAGGGTATCGGTCCAAGGGTTTGTGTGGAATGACTGTGAATGCTGAGCTGTAATAAATAACCAGCATTCTAACATGTGTGTCCATACCCTCTAAGTGTGTGAGGGCTGTGTGAATGGCTGCGATAGGGAAATAGTCATTTAGATATGACACGGGTAGTGTTATACAAACAAACAATGATAACAGACACACAAACACATGGACAGGAGTTAAACAGGTAGCTAGGTTCACATGGACACAAAGCTAGTACTGACACTACTATACTAACATAAATACATAACACATTACACTTGAAACAAGACCACACTAGACAACCAGAATCACAAGTGACACAAACTCCTGGCCTGACATGTAAGCCTGTATGTATGCAAGATGATGCGACTCATAAGCACAGGATGATGTCTGATCGTGACATCCGGAATATTTTATGCTGACAAGGTGGATATGTTAATGTAGGGCAGTCAAAGTAAGCAAACATATACAAAGAAAACTTATCAATAGGAAAGTCATCTACTCACTGACCTCAGCCATTGCATTTCCTGCCCCTGAAGAGAGGAAAAAAGTATCACTGTGATGCCACTATAGTGGATGCCTATTCTTAAAGAGGCATACTCCCCAATATGACAGGGTGGACAACCATTTATTGGACACACACAAACTCGTTTTATTAGATAAAACATTATTTTTATAATCAAATGAGAAATGCACTTAAGCTAAAAGTGTAGAGAAAAAGCTTATTAACAAAATAATTATAAGAAAACAAATATTTTATATATATTATGATGTGACTGTTTTTTTTTACTCATATTGAAATTGAATAAGCAGTGCATGGGAAATACCGATATAGCATGCATCCCTTTTATATAAAAGTGAAAAGGTATCTAAAGAGCCAAGTAATGCTTTTTTATGAATATAAAACCTTAAACCCTTATATATGTTTTTATGTTAATATGACAATTTTTTTGTACAGGACACCAAACGGCACCCTACGGTGATATTGTCCCTGGTACAATATGTCCTCTGCAAGACAGCACTCAGCAAAGGTCAGCTGTTATGGTGATAGGTGTAGTTGTTAAGCATTTTAGTACATACTGGGCTTGCATAATAAAGGTCAGCTCACTTTCAAAATGTTTTTGGTTATTCATCCTGGGCCCATCTCAGAGAATAAATACGCCAGTGCAGTCTTTCAACAGCAAGTCTATGAGCAAAGTGACTCCCTTATCAAAACTTAATTCCTGTCTTCCTGTTATTATATTTTTAAGTTTTTGGGGTTTTTTTTAACTTCACTGACAGCTATTTAAATCATATCATCAAATGGGCAAAAGTATGTAGAAAACCTTTCTAATGGTCCCATTTGTCATCCACACTTACAACTAACAGGTTCATAATGCAATCCTAAATCAAAAAAAGTTGGTATGTATGGAAATTTCAAATAAAAAACAGTGTTCCTAACGTTTAGTTTATTTATTTGCAGACACATTTCAAAAAAGGTTGGGAGGGTGATGATTCAGAGCTAGTAATGAGGTAAAAAAAATTAAATAATAATGTGGTTTCAAACAGGTAATGTCATCAAGTGATTGTAATCATGATTTGGTAAAAAAGCAGTATCCACAAAAGAGTCTTTGAGGGGCAAAGACAAAGGATCTAAAGTTTGTCAACAAATCTGTTAGAGGATTATTGAAATTTTTAAAAAACAATGTTCCTCAAAGAGGATTTGTATATTTCGTACTCTATAATGCATAGCATTAAAAAGTTCAAGAACTTTTTAGCCTAATTTGATCACCTGTGATCTCTGATCCCTCAGATGGCACTGCATCAAGAACTATCATTCATCAATAGCTGTTACGTTCACAAATGCCACTTAAAACTTTACTGTGTGAAAAAGAATCCTTATGTTATCCATGTTCAGAAGCAGTGTTGACTTGGAGGCATCTGGTCTGGTCTTGGATCCATCTGGAACGACCCATGACAGAACCATGTCCTGTAGTCAGATGAATCACTATTACAAATCTTTTTTTGGAAGAAATGGACACCTCTGGGCTTTATGGAAGAGTGGCCAGACAGAAGCCTCTCCTTGGTAAAATGCACAAAAGCCTATATGGAGTTTGCAAAAAAAGCACCTAAAGGACTCTCAGACTGTGAGAAACATGATTCTCTCACATGATGAAACCACTCTGCTATAAAGCCCATATTGGTGGAGTGCTGATGGTGCAGTGATGGTTGACCTTCTGGAGGTTTCTCCCATCAGCACACAGGATATTTGGAGCTCTTTGGACCATTGCATCCTTGGTCACCTCTCTTACCAGTGCCCCTCTCCCCTGATTATTTACTACCACCACCATTTTCTTTTAAGCCAAAACGTTCTATTTTGCTATCATCCGTCCACAAAACATTCTTCCAGTAGCCTTCTGGCTTGTCCACGTGATCTTTAGCAAACTGCAGACGAGCAGCAATGTTCTTTTTGGAGAGCAGTGGCTTTATCCTTGCAACCTTGCCATGCACATCATTGTTGTTCAGTGTTCTTCTAATGCTGGATTCATGAGTATTAACATTAGCCAATGTGAGAGAGGCCTTCAGTTGCTTAGAAGGCTTCTTTGTGACCTCGCCAACTATTACACACCTTGCTCTTGGAGTGATCTTTGTTGATCGACCACTCCTGGGGAGGGTAATAATGGTCTTAAATTTCCTCCATTTGTACACAATCTGTCTGACTGTGGATTGGTGGAGTCCAAACTCTTTACAGATGGTTTTGTAACCTTTTCCAGCCAGATAAACATCAACAACTCTTTTTCTGAGGTCCTCAGAAATCTCCTTTGTTCGTGCCATGATACACTTCCACAAACATGTGTTAAGAAGAGCAGAGTTTGATAAATCCCTGTTCTTTAAATAAAACAGGGTGCCCACTCACACCTGATTGTCATCCCATTGACTGAAAACACCTGACTCTAATTTTACCTTCAAATTAGCTGCTAATCCTAGAGGTTCACATACTTTTGCTACTCACTAATATGTAATAATGGATCATTTTCCTCAATAAATAAATGACCAAGTATAATATTTTTGTCTCATTTGTTTAACTGGGTTCTCGATATGTACTTTTAGGACTTGTAAGAAAATTGGTTGATGTTTTAGGTCATATTTATGCAGAAATATAGAAAATTCTAAAGGGTTCACAAACTTTTTTACATCCAGGCAGCTTCATGAAAGCTCTGGTTGTATAGAACTTCTTAGTTATTGCTTTAATGTCAATATATATATATTTTCAGGCATGTATTTAATTTGTATAGACATTACATGATTTATGAAAGTCAATACACATTTTTCACATTTGTTTTTTCTCTGTTATCCCCTTGTTGATAAATGGCCAAGGGAATTTGACCTAGGGTCACCTCATATTTATACTCCAGTAAAACAGGAAGTCAAGAGTGACTACTTAGAAAAACACTCAGATGAACTAAAAAAAAAGCAAAATGTGCAAAAAATAGGTGCAAATTGTTTGCCTGAGTGAATCACTCTATATTGTGATATTTCCCAGCACATTCAAGCAAACAAATCAATACTGGAATCAACCCAGGATTTTCTTGCTCTCATCGCTCTCTTTGCAACCTCAGGAACTGGTTGACACGAAGGAGCCAGTGATAATTGTTCTATATATATAATTATTGATCCAAGTGGGACTTTAAATGTATACTGTATATCACAGAACTGACAACAAACTTACAGTATTAAACATATTAAACTGATATATAAACTAACTTATACCAACTAACTGTATTGCAGGTGGTCAGGCAAAGTGCCCATTGCATAGATAGCAATAAGTAATAAAAACGTGTTTTATATTCAAGACTTTCATGTTGATCTCATTTTCCCTGGCCTAAGACGATCTATTTTAAATATTATCTTTAATCACGAGCACAAGGATGCCCAAAGAGTGTTGAAGGCATTCTCGAGCACCGAAATAATTCTTAATTATAATGCTTAATTCTAATATAACACGGAATTTTTTTTTCCAAAAATGCATATCTCATTTCAAGGCAAGTCATAATGTCAGAACAACAAAAATACATTTTCAGAAGTTTTGATCATTATTTATTTATTGATAAAATGTAGCATGCTGTAACAGAATATAGAATATACAGTTGTGCTTGAAAGTTTGTGAACCCTTTAGAATTGTTTTATATTTCTGCATAAATATGACCTAAAACATCATCAGGTTTTCACACAAGTCCTAAAAGTAGCCTATGTGTTCCAGCTTTCACAGAATACTACTTTGCCATTTGGTTGAACACATCTATGCCAGGCTTTATGGTTTTGTAATACATGACTGTTTTGGGTTTGGCTTTGTTTCCATCACCAAGGCAACCATTTGAAGTGCTCAGAACACACATTCTTGTCTGGTTTGCACTGGTAAACTGTGAGCGCAGCCTTGTCACATTTCAGGACGTTTGTGCTGAACAGCTCTGCCCTTTCTTTTATGAATGGGGCAGCTGCCATCTGCTCTTTTTCATATTTTCTTTTTACTAGAGCCCCTTTGACCAAGTCAAGGGAGGTAAAGAAGATGTCAGTGGTGATGTTTCTTCCCTTTCCGAGGTAAGGTTCAGCCATATACAGCACCACACTCTCTCCAAGTCGCTGCCCAATGCTTCCACGGTATCCATTGTAATATCAGCACTGGGTTTGTAGCAAGCGATGATCTTTTGGACAAATTTTTCCCACACATCAGACAACAGGGCAAACTTGTTTGTCTTTTTTGTCAAAACGTAGATATCGCATGGTACCTATCTCCTCAGAGCTCAGTTGTCATCCTGGTAGCAGAACACAAGAGCTTATATGACTAGAAAACATGCTGACTATAAAAACATGGACATTAAAGAAAATATCTGGTGTAACATAGCTGAAAGGCTGTGGAATGATGGTGATAAACCTCACAGTGACTGTATGGGACTGTTTTCTTGTTTATCTAAGTGCATTCTAATCTGTTCACGCCCACAAAAACACAAACTATAGCTTTCTGGACAAATCTTTGATCGTGCCTTTGTTTTTTTAAGTGGACGATGTGAAAAATACACGGCGAAATCTCCATGAAACATTAAGAGAAGGGAAATTAAAGAAAGCAAAAGTGGACAGGGAGTTTTCAGAGTGTTTAGACAAAAAATGTAAGACACTTCGTGTGAAGGTCCCACTCCGTTTTTGTGCATAAAAATCAGACTCTGTGTGAAAAGGTCTTTAGGGAGATAATTAACGCCATTCATAATGTCAAAATAGCCACTGTGGTCTTTTAAAGGTATAAATGCTCATAACATGTTTGTGCTTTGTAATATGAATTTCCTAACAATGTCAAACGAATAAAAATCACAGATCCATAGACATAGACGGTTTATTATATCAAAGTTATTGCATCTCAATTTCTAAATGGTTTAAATGACTGTCTCAGTCGTTCTAGAGTTAAGAATGACCTACCAAATGCATGCTACAAGATGAAGAAGGAAACTGGGCCAGAGAATACAGTGGAGAAGAATACAGTGAGTTATTTCATTAGGGATCACCTCAAGGCTGGCTAGCCTTGGATGTGTTTTTTGAGTTTACTCTGTGCCTGTTCTCTGTTCTCAGTAGTGTATGTAGACACGAACCACAAGTTGATAAGATCTGTATGAAATATATGCATTTCTTTTTATGTGAGAATAATAATCATATTCAACAAGTATTATTCTAATAAAAAATCTGCTTATTTGCTTCTCAGGTACAATATTGTAGTATTTGGTGAAGTGGATGGCTACTCTAGAATGGTGACCTAACTCTGTCTTGGTTTGCTGAAATTGTTTTTAATAATACCACATTTTATTCACTGGATGTGCTTGAATGATATCACTGTAACTTTGAGAAACGCTGATAGTGTTTAATAATATTCAGTTTCCCCCCTGCTTTATAGTGCCTTGCTGATAAATTGTAAGTTTTTATTTATAGGTATTGTATTTAGATGGAGTCAAACACAACTGTACATCTGCTGCTTTTCATTTCTTCCTGAAGGCAGCTGATGGGCATGGTTTGCCATCAAGGTGATGTGTTTATAACATTCAGAGTAAGAGGTGACCAGGCAGTGGAGAATGTGGATATTGCCTGGTTATGTTCTCTGTCCATGGGAATTTTCATATCAGAACAGTGTGCATATCTATAGAGGGTTTTTCTTAATGTGACCTTTAGGGCTCGGCTTAAAGAATTTATAGACATGCATGCCCTTTTAAAAAGTTGACATCAAGTCAAACATACGCATGATCCTAAAGTTTCCAGTTGTTGTATATGAACGTCCTACTTCAATTGTACCTCACACTGACAACACATTCAGTAATGAGTGTGGCCAGTTTAGTTAGTTAGACATCTAGCTATAATCTAATTCACTCAAATAATGTACTACAAATTACAGTAAATCTGTGCAGCATTCTATCACCACTACAATACAGTTTTAGACCTAACTTTATCATGGTTTTTATAATATTTAATAATGATGTTTTCTCAATATTGGGCCAGTATAAAGGCCGATATACAGGCGCAATTTTTAATGATCTTTGAAATCTTTTGATCTTCGCCTTGATAAGCTCTATTCTATTGACTCAGAAATGCTCCCCTCTCCTTTAATGTCTTAATTTCACAGTTAATGGCTTTTAGATTTCAGATTTCAGAACAAGAGGAGTAAATAAATATAAGCGTCTGGGTAAAAATGCTTTTTAAATGTTCTGCCTAAGCTTCACTTTTTTTCTATTTTTTACAAAATGTTTTTTTATCAGAAATACGTTAGATGCGGAAATAACCTTTTTTACACAGGAGTCAAGGATTATGAGCAATGTTCAGGCAGCGTACTCGTGGTACTTGAGTAATAAAGATCGGTCCCTTGATGGAGTTGAGTCAGTGTAGTCAGAGTGAAGAAGCTCTTGAGCCAATTACTCTATGCAGTCATATGAGAAATGGTAATTGAAGTTGAATCAGAGGAAGCAGACCTATTGCTCATTTTAAATTCACATTTAAACGAATGCCAGACGTACTTCTGTCTGGAGGGGGTATGGGACAAAGAAAATAGCTGTTTGTTCATCTTAGTCCAGCTATACATATTAAAGGACAAGTTCTGCTGGTGGTGCTACTGTCCTGTGGGAGGGTGTAGTTATGTAAATATTGTAAATTAGTGTTAATATAATTAAACTATAAATAGTTTGCAAGAAAATACATTGTTTTGTACATTGAAAACTACCTTAGAGTTCAATACTATTTTGCGAAACAGCAGCCCTTGCAAACAGCTAACGGCCACAGCTCTTACCAATTATCTGTGCGACAGTGCGTGTGACAGAAAAGTGTAGCTTGAACAAAAAGGGGAATGGATAAATTCCACAAAATCATAAGCCTCTAAAAGCTGAAGCCCTAACTACAGTGTTTTATGAGCTTGTTGAGTTTTCTGTTATGTTACTTTTTGTTTTGTAGAAACTGCATTGTAGTTCAAGGATATTTTGTTGAGAGAGTTCTCTCATTCAAACTGTATTCTGGAACTTTTGTAAAAAAACAAAAAAATATCACCAGGTCATTTTAGAATTATAATTAAAATCTCGTACTGAGCAGTTTTTATACAGTACATTTATTGCTTATTGTAAAATGTTATCAGGGCTACTTAAAAAACTGAAGTATACCTAAATTCAGAGGTAAAATTGATGTACAGTGCTTAAATTTATTCACGAAAATTTATTTCTGCATAAATATGAGCTAAAACATAGAATGCAATTGAACTGAGACAAAATATTAGATTTGGTCATTTATTTATTGAAAAAAATGAGAACCTTTGCTTTACTTTGTATCTGTTGTGGTCCTTTTGAGCAGCAATAGCTGTAACTAAACATCCATAACTGTCGATCAGTCCTACACATCAGCCTGGAGGAATTTTAGCCCATTTCCCCATACAGAACAGCTTCAGCTGTGGGCTGTTGGTGGATTTCTACACATGAACTACTTCAGCGACATTTCAATTGGACTAAGGTCTGTTCCGCTTCTCATACCTTTCTGTGTTTGCAAATGCCTGTCTGTGTGCATGCTTCGGCTGCCCTCACGCTCGCAATTAAGAATATTATTTAATGCCATAGACTACTTGTACATACAGGGAGTGCAATATCTCATGTAAGATTGACATGGCCTGTGGATCATAGTGAAATTAATAATATTTCAAGAGCCAAAGCAATAATCTGGCAAGCGCTCTCATTCATGTGCGCTAGGTCTCTATAAAATAGGGGGAAATAAAAAATGTGGGAAGCCTATACTATGTGTTAATTAAGCATTAGCAAGTACTGATTGCATTGTAAGAATTGAAAATGTAGACCAAGATTGAAAGCAGGCATTCAAATAATGTCAAATTAATCCAGAGGTGGTAAGTACAAGTACTTAAGTATATTTTTTAGGTATCTGTACTTTACTTGATTGTTTTCTATATTTTCGTTTGGTTCTCATCGTTTGCTCGGTACTCAGCAAACTTACTTAAACTTGTATAAGTTGAGCCGTGAAACTTGATGCACGATTCAGTACTCAGTGATTCAGTGATTCAGGTTCACAATAGTCATTGCTCAGTGAAGATCTTAGCTGTTTATTGTGTTTTTCTTTACAGTACAGTATTATTACTGCAAATAAGTCTCCATGGGTCCTATAAACATTAGTTCTAAGAGCCAACCCAAAGGAAAGGAAGTCTGTGAATGCTCTAGAACACATGCTGCAGTTAGCATTAGCAGCTATGTTGGTGCCTTGAGAGTAAGTGTGTTGCTTTTACTTTTCACTTTCAATCCATTACTCAGTAAATTACATGAGATTTTTCAACACTTCATTATACAATAAGCTTTGTGTTAATGATTTTGCCCAACTGTATGTTAATGTAAGTGTTTCAAACATAAACTTACTTATCATTACTTGTCATAGGTTTCACTATTATACAGTATAGACTGCTATACCAAATACTCGTTAAGCTTCTCAGTTCATGGTACATTTAACTTGTGATAGATTTGTCTGAACATATCCCCTTCATAAATCAGACAACACCTGTACAATACAACTCCATTAAGGCTCCAGCTCCATTTGGGGGTATGGAATGGATTCATTCAATTTACATTACTCCTTATGGGAAGAATTTGCTTGGTATCGTTTTCTATTCTCTACAAGACTTCTGGAATGAACCGAGTACAACTGTTTAATTACATTACTTTGTGAACACCCAACAATTACAACCAAAAATGTGGAAATCAGTATGGAGTTTGTCCCATCTTTACTGCTGCAATAGCCTTTGCTCTTTACTATGAAATGTTTGCTATGAAAATTTTAGAACATGCCTGTGAGGTCAGATGTTGAGAGATGTTGGAGAGTAAGCTCTGGCTTACCACTGGTATTAAAAATGTATCAGGCCTGTTTTTCATCAATGTTGGTTACCATTTTATTAGGTCACAGAGGTGTTTAATACAACCAGTTCTACTTCCAGTCTTTATCTGTGGAGATTTGCATGCTTAATATTATAAATCTGTTAGCAATGAGTGTGGCTACAAATCACTAATTAGTACTAGAGTCTACATACTTTGGTCATATAGTGTAATGTGTGTAAAATCATTTACTTCTGGCATTGCAAGCTACCTCTGTGCATCAAGCCCAAAACTAATCAGCAGCAACTGCTTCCTTTAGCTCAGCCTATAATAAAAACTGTGTGTTGACTTTTATGTGGATATGCTCTATGAACACCGGCAGAGGCTGCAGGGAGTAATATATAGCTTATAATACTGCATGAGCAGTATGACTTTCGTGACTTAAAGGTCAAATGCTAGTTAGCTTATTTTAAAACATGCATGGGAGTATTCATAAACTTCTCATAAAAGCTGTATTGAAGATTAATGGCTAATTTGTGCTCCAATAGAGGGAGAATGCAATATCAAGCAAAACTGGGTGCACTGGGGAATAAGAGGGAGTGAGTCAGCCTCAGATGGCTCTCTAATACTATGTTGCCCTCCATCTCCCCTACTAACAAAAATCATTACACAGAATTTTGGTTGCACTAGTGATCTGGTTCAGGAAGACTGGCCAAATCAAGTTCATGCAAATTGAGGTACTGACCTGTGAATGTCTTCAGTGATGGGTATCAGGTGAGTCTGGTCACATTTCTGTCTGTAAAATAAAATAGGCTTTAACGTTGGTAATGTGTTTTTATATCGTAGCAAATAGAGCCCCAGGGATGTCTGATGTTTTCATTTATTTTCCATTTAATTTAATTGACTTTAAAAACTTGCATTTTTGTAAAAATTGAGCCATTGACTATATTTTAATAATTACTCCAGGTATTCCTGTTGGACATTATTTTCTAGTGAAAATTTAGAAATATACTTGTACTTTGAAATGTACTTTAAAATGTAAATGTTCTTAGCAAATAAATGAGAAGATAATAGGATGTTTTCAATATATACAGTGGTTCTTGAAAGTTTGTGAACCCTTTAGAATATTTGCTATATTTCTGCAAAGATATGACCTAAAACATGATCAGATTTTCACACAAGTCTTAAAAGTAGATAACGAGAACCCAGATAAACAAATGAGACAAAAATATTATACTTTGTCATTTATTTATTGAAGAAAATGATCCAATATTACATATTAGTGAGTGGCAAAAGTATGTGAACCTCTAGGATTAGCAGCTTTAATTTGAAGGTGAAAATTAGAGTCAGGTGTTTTCAATCAGTGGAAAGACAATCAGGTGTGAGTGGGCACCCTGTTTTATTTAAAGAACAGGGATCTATCTATCAAAATCTGCTCTTCACAAACACATGTTTGTGGAAGTGTATCATTGGCACGAAACAAAGGAGACTTTCTGAGGAGCTCAGAAAAAGTGTTGTTGATGGCTCATCAGGCTGGAAAAGGTTACAAAAACTATCTCTAAAGAGTTTGGACTCCACCAAATCCACAGTCAGACAGATTGTGTGCAAATGGAGGAAATTCAAGACCATTGTTACCCTTTCCCAGGAGTGGTTGATCAAACCAAAGAATCACTCCAAGTAGCAAGGCTGGTTGTAATAGTTGGCTAGGTCACAAAGGAACCCCAGGCTAACTTCTAAAGACCTGAAGGCCCTCTATCACATTGGCTAATGTTAATGTTCATGAGTCCACCATCAGAAGAAAGAACACTGAACAACAATGGTGTGCATGGCAGGGTGGGTTGCAAGGAGAAGCCACTGTCTCTCCAAAAACAACATTTGCTGCTCGTCTGTAGTTTGTTAAAGATCAATGTTTTGTGTGACGGATGAGACCAAAATAGAACTTTTTTGGTTAAATGTTTGGAGAAAGGAAAACACATTGCATTCCAGCATAGTAAAACCTTATCTCATCTGTGAAACATGTGGTGTTGGGTAGTGTCATGATTTGGCCTGTTTTGCTGTATCTGGACCAGGAAGGCTTGCCATCTTTGATGGAAGATGGAAGGAACTGAATCTCAAGAGAAGGTGGGTCATGCCAGCAAGGACAACGACCCTTAGCACACCGTTCTATCAAAGAAATGGTTTAAAGGAAAGAAATAAAGTCATGTTTGGAATGGCCAGGTCAAAGTTGTCACCTTAATCCAATTGAAATGTTGTGGAAGGTCCTTGAAGCAAGCAGTTAATGAGAGGAAAAACTCACCAACATCCCAGAGCTGAAAAGATGTTCTGTATGGAGGAATGGGATAAAGTTCCTCACCAAGCCGATGGCAGGCCTGATCAACAGGGAACAGACAGGGAAACGTCACGCCAGATACTGAAAGCAAAGGTTCACATACTTTTGCTACGCTCTTAATATGTAAATTGGATAATTTCCCTCAATAAGTAAATAACAAAAAGTATAATATTTTTGTCTCATTTGTTTAACTGGGTTCTTCTTTATCTACTTTTTAGAAATCTGATGATGTTTTAGGTCATATTTATGCAAAACATATAGGTAATAGAAAAGGTTCACAAAACTTTCAAGCACCACTGTGCTGTGTGTGTGTGTGTGGTGTGTGTGTGTGTGTGTTTTGGTGTGTGGTGGTTGTATTGTATTGTATGTGTATAGGTTGTGTATATGTATGTGTGTGTATGTGTGTGTTTGTGGGGGGGGTGTGTGTGTGTGTGTGTGTGTGTGTGTGTGTGGTGTGTGGGTGTGTGTTATATATTATATATATATATATATATATATATTATATATATATATATAACACACATACACACTGTGGTGCTTGACTTACTGTGCTTATGGGATTATTTTGAATTTAATAATGTTTTAAACCAACCACGTTCTAGTGTAAATTAAAGAAGAACATCTTCCACCGGATGTGCTGCAACTGATCCTAGGGATTAGCTAAATGTTTGCAGAATGAAGTGCCTAAGATGGACTAAGCAGCTTTAGCAAATTAGAAAAATGTGCTAGAGTTAAGCCATTTAAGGCTTTAAACATTATAGCCTAGGGATTTTGTCAAGTATTAGGCAATGCCATGAAGTATTTTTCGAAATACACATTAAAGTAGATGCTAATTAAGGTACAGCTAGCATGTGATATAAATCCAACACTACAACTTCTAACATCATGATAGTTATCATGACAATAACTCACAATAATAAAATCACATTTAACATTAGTGCACATCGTAATGTATATCAGCCTCACAGGGTGAAGTCTAAACTCTTCAGAGATGGTTTTGTAACCTTTTCCAGCCTGATGAGCATCAACAACTCTTTTTCTGAGGTTCTCAGAAATGCCATGATACACTTCCACAAACGTGTTGTGAAGAGCAGACTTTGACAGATCCCTGTTCTTCTAAATAAAACAGGGTGCCCACTCACACCTGATTGTCATCCCATTGATGGAAAACACCTGACTCTAATGTCATCCTCAAATCAACTGCTCATCCTAGAGGTTCCCATACTTTTGCCTCTCATTAATATGTAATATTGGATAAATTTTTTTCAATAAATAAATTACCAAGTATAATATTTTTGTCTCATTTGTTTAACTGGGTTCTCTTTATCTACTTTTAGGACTTGTCAGCAAATCGGATGATGTTTTAGTTCTTATTAATGCAGAAATATAGAAAATTCTAAAGGGTTGACAAACTTTCAAGCACCACTGTAGCTAAAACAGTCACAGAAATATCTAAGGTAATTTGGAAATATGCTTAGTATATTTAAGTTAGCAAATTAAAGAGAAAGCTTATATAGTTTGTACTAGAAATAAATTCATTGGTCTTTAAACCCTGGCACGAATTCATAAATCACCAAATCACTTAGCAAATAAACAAATCACATATATGACACCAAAGAATGTTAGTTTATTAGGTGAAAATTCTGTTTTTGTGAAAAATATCTCTAACAAATATGTTAATTAATATAGAAAAATATGGAATCACTCAATATTTAGTGATAATAGGGAATAATCAACCAAAAAAAAAAATCACACAGTACTTTGTTGCTCCTCCTCAGGCTTTTATGACAGCTGGTAAGGAAATCACTAATGCAATACAATATTCTACACCAAGTTGGTTCCAACATCTTCAAATAATGGTTGACATAATTGAAATAGCTTTGCAAGATGGAATCTTGTCAAGGACCTTTTTTTTATTTGGACCAAACATTTTCACAATTGATCTTAGCTAGCCATGTCATTAAGTTGATATCACTCACTCACATTCTTATCTGCTTGATCCTGAACAGGGTCGCGGGAGAGCCGGTGCCAAGACAGCAGCATGGGGCGCAAGGCAGGAGCAACTCTAGACAGGGCGGAAATCCATCACAGGACACACACACTTACACACTCATACACACACTCACATAATAGGGGCACTTTTAGAGACACCAATTAACCTAACACGCAGTCTTTGGACTGTGGGAGGAAACCGGAGTATCCAGAGTAAACGCACACAGATTGAGTTGATATGCCTTTCCTAAAGAAAAGCTTTTCTTGCTTTGTGTGCTCTGAGGCATTATCATCCTGAACAATGACTTCATCACCAAAAATAATTTGGTTTGGTGCCTGAAATGCAAAGCCATGTCATAAATGAGTGGAGAAATTTCTAATATGTCTTTTGCAGTGTGTTTAGATACACAGTATTAATGAAGGACTCTATAAGACCTTTCACTATATGGTAAGGTATTGTTCCATTTAGTCTAACCTTCTCATATGAAAGACATTTGTTACTTAGCTCAATGTAAAACTACTAAACCAAAGAAGAATGTCTGTATAAGCAGATAAAAATTGCTCTCTCAATAATATATCGATAATCTATATTGATTTAATCATGCTGATGGGATGGCTTACCCATCAATGCCATGGCTGCTCTTCTTGTTATGGTGCAGCTTGTCCATCTAAATTAAAGAATAAAATAATTTGGTGGTCCTGAAAAAAAGCACTGCTTCGCAGTGTGAATACCACGTAGCAAAATCAACCATGCATGCTGATGAATTAGGAGCAAGCAAGGGCACATAATCACTCTTTGTACGTGCATTCTCAACCATAAATCAAACAGTCAGGCCTGACAAAAGCTTTATTTAACAGGAGAAAGCACAAAGAAAAGAGCTGAGATATTTGAAATTACATTGTGCTGGAGTGAGTAGGTAATGGAGGTCATTTTGTGGTCAAGCTCAGCAAGTCTATTCAAATAACAGTGTACCCTAGTTATGATTCTGCAAGAACGCTGCCAGTAATTTACTTGTGATACACAATCTTGAGGACATTTGTTCATAAGCAGATTCCCAGCAGCAGATTGTGGAATATACAGAGGGTGTAACGTGAACCTGGTCGCGCGATTGCAAATTCACAAGCATTCATTCGAGTGAGAAGAAATGAACAGTTTATTCTTTGGGAAGCATTAACATCATAGCTTTTCTTATTACGTGAATAGTATGTATGAAGTCCAATAAAGTCCCTTACTCATCACATTTTCAACAATGATGTGTTAAAGGGTTAACCCTTTTGGGAAAACTTTGCTTGGTGCTCGTTGTTTTTGGTTCTCGACAAGTCTTCTGGAACGATGAGGACCGAGGTACCAATGTACCCATATGCTATGACATCTAAAGTCATATACACAGTACTGTTCAATTTTTAGACAAGGATTCAAAACCATAAGAGAAGTTCACCCATTAGAGCCTAATTTCTCTCAAGCTTTCATCCTTACGAATCAGGGAATTTATTGATGCCACCTTTATTTCTGGCTGCTAATTTGAGAGCAAGACCTTGGTTTTTGTAAAGCTAAGACACTGTCTGTTATTAAAGCTGCTATATAAATAATTTGTACTTGATCTAAAGAGCCTACAAAACCAGGGGCTGAAACAACATCATTCTAAAGATAAAACTGCCTGCCTTGTCATGCCTTGACATTTGGCCAGGAGTGCCTGGTTGGCAGGCAACTGGGATGGACTTCGGTCCTCTTGATCTTGCCGTGTGCATCCTTGCCTTAAACTAAGGGCAGACCTGGGGGTTCATAGTCAAAAAGTTTTGTTGTGATCTGGGATGTTGGATTGTTGTCTTCTTGCCTTCCAAGTGCGATCATTCAGGTTTGTTGATTGCTGGAGAGGTGGGTTGCTGATGTCTCTTGTGATCCCTCTTGGCCATGTTACGTTCTGGTTCTCCTCTTTCTAGCTATGCTGCTATAGCTAATGCTGTCGGAGTCTCATGCTACACATGGCATCAGTGGTTGTTAATAGACTTTGTGCTCATAATCAATAATTAACTACATTTTCTCTTTTCTCTCCGAGCTTGTGTTCCGGTACCAGTTCCAGCCCCAGCCCCATACAGTAAGATGTTCCTCTGCTTCAGCTCCACTCAAGTTGTTTCTGTCATCAGCTCCAGCCACATCAGAAGGCAGTAACTCTCTCACTCCCTTCACATTATTTTATTCAATATTTATCTGTTAATATTTACTTAGTTTCTGTTTTTTTAACTATTACTACAAACGTATTGACTAGATAAATTAGTTTAATTCTTACATTAATTACCTATACCACCCAAGGAGGACGTTTTGGTCCCCCCAAGGTTTCTTCCTTGTAACGTTTAGGATGTTTTTCCTTGCCACTGTCGCCCTACGCTTGTTTAATTTGGGATTGGCACTAATCTTGTAAAGCTGCTTTGAGACAATGCTCCATCCCAAAGCAACAGCACAGAACCTTTCAAGACCTTGGATGTATAGATATATTTCAAGAGAAGGCTTGATAAATGGAAAAAGAGGATCACTTCACATTTATTTGCTTTGTGATACCAGTATTTAAACTCAGCTGTTTAACAGTCTGTGAGAGTTTTACACAGCACCCTGCTATCAGTATTATTTGGGCCATGACCTGTTATCCTCCACGAGTGTTTAATTCAATTGTAGGCCTATTTACCTTAGATTTCCTAATTTCTATCTCTTTTGTTTTATTACCATTGATAGCGAAAGTTAATGGCGCATGGACTGTAAACTAAATTCATACTGAGACAGAGCCTTTCCAAGATAACAAACAGATTAAACAGGGCTTCTTTACCCAGTGTGCTTATATATTGTAAGCTGGATGCACAATCCAACTGCAATTATAGAATTAATGGCACCAATTTCACTGATTGCGAAGCGTAAAATAATTTCTAATTACAGCATTTCTTGCTGACCCCTAAGACATCAATTTTATGATACAGCAAACTCACAGAATGTAATTTTTCACGACACTAAATTTCATGATGCTGTTTTTCTAAGTATGGGTTTGATTGGTTCAACTGTGCAGTTACGTTATTATTCACCCAATGTCCCAATGAGTGAGTGTGTGTGTGTGTGTGTGTTGGTGTGTGTGTGTGTGTGTGGGTGTGTGGTGTGTGTGTGTGTGTTGTGCGCGCCCTGTGATGGATTGGCATCCCGTCTAGGGTTGGTTTTCACAGTGGTAATTATAGTTAACTAAATTATTTAGTATTCTAATATAAAATAACAGTAGAATTAAATTAGGCATTGTCTGTACCAAGGGTTTTCAAAGTCTAAGGCTGTGGGCACCCCCAGAGGGCATAAAAGCTACTGCACTGCCCCAAGACAGCCAGATAGGCACACACACGGCCATTATTTTTATTATGTATGCATCATTTATTCTGATAGTATAAAACAACAAATATCAGAAATTGTTGGAAGATTATGAACATGTTCATCTACTCTCAACGTGGTTTTTTTTGACACAGTTTAAACATTTTCAACATGCTGACACATTAAATGAGACTCAGCATTCTTATGATCTCATTTAATGCTTAAAATCTTTATCATCTTAATGTTGGTCTTATTTATTTTAAGATTTTAGTATCGTTATTAGCATTGAACACACTCTTGAACACAAATTAGATATGCTTTCTGAAACTTTTGCTCACCCCTACTTCAGTGGGAACAATGATTTTGTGTCTTTGATGCACAAAAGTGGCTGATGCAGCGATGCACTGCGGACAGGAACAGGTGTAAATCATTCTCCATCTGAAGTCTTGAGTGGTACTTACATTTAATCATGGTCAATGCAGGTAGTGTGCACTCACTTTATCATACTTCCTCTGTTTTCTTGGTCCAGATTCTTTCTCCTCTCTCTCTCTCTACATAACACAACTCAATCCATTCCCCGCACATTAATTAGCTATCTTATGTACTAGTTTTATTTTCCTTTTCTTCCCTTTTCTTCCTACATTGCAGCAGTAACATACGACTACATAAATCTGCAGCTCATTTAATGTCATTGCAGATCAGTGCACCTTCATACACAAGCTCATGGATGCATGAGATTGCTAGTGTCACTTCAAATGATAGGGGAGACAAGAACGTTAGCATTAATACCCTTAGAGCATGTCACATGGACATGACATTGTTGAGACTCAAACAAGTGATTGACCCATTAATGGGGTAAATGCTTTGGTGTTATATATCCTAATAGACCTAAGCTAAGTTGTGGTTTGTTCTGACTGGAAGAAAAGAAAAGCATGAGAGTCATCTGAAGTTACATAAGAGCATTCATCCATGTGTCGTGTTCAGTGTAATGAGGGGACGATGGAGACTGAGGTACGTGCAAGTATACATGCTTTATTTATATGAGACCTGGTGAATCACAGTGAGAACAGGAACGCTAGGGTGCTACGCTAACAAGCGATAAACATTGAAGCTAACAAAATGTTGCTCCATGAGGACAAAACTAGACAGCATGCACACACAGAAGTGGACAATGCTCAGCACATTTATGTCATCCTTACCGGCGTCTCCAAAAACCTGCATTGGCCACTTTTGGAGCAGCAGATTTACCCTTGTCTGGCCTTCCCTCTCTCAATCTCAGGCAGTTGTGCCTGTGCATCCGAATACATTTTCTTACTTTGACGATGTGCTGTTTTTTTTTTTTTTTTTTAAAAGCAGTTTTAATTCTGTTTTTCCGATGCTGTAAAAACCTTATTAAGATACTTTTTAGGATAAGAGATACTTATTAAGATAGGAAGCTTTAATTCACACCAAATACAGCTGTGATGTCGACTTGTCAACAAAAGCTGAGCCTCTGATAACAGTGACAGGCTTCAGGGACACACATATATTTCAATAACACAGTGACCTTGTTGCACTTGCCTCATAGGTTTACCCCAGAACAGAATTGCTACACAAACATACACACGTACAAATACAACAATATCTATGTTATGCATGTACACTACGTACTGTATGTAATTAGAGGTCCCCAATGAAGTATATTCTTCACCACAGTGGTAGTGTTCATACTTGATTGAAGCCTCACAAATCATAATCCCCTAATAATGAGGTACTTTTTTCTCAGTCCTAAGCCAATTCCTTTCGTATTAACAGGGGCTTCTTTGTGCTTGACTGAAATGATCACAAGATAGCACTCACCAAATTACCTTGAAAGGAATTTAATTTCCTTTATTTCAGTAATATTAACCTGTAAGCAGCATCATCCAGTCCAGGCACAATATAAGATGATGGGGTTTGAGTTTGAGGCCCAAATTCAATATACTCACATAGCCTAACCTCATGGCCAACCTATACAAAAAATCTGGCATATAAAACATAAACTTCTTTCAACATTCTCACAATTAACTCCAATTGATTTTCTCAGAAAACAATATATTTCACTTGAACATCACTAATTTAGATGAAATGCTAATCACTATACTGAAATCCATGCTGTTTCATACGACAGCATTTTAGGGCCACTGAAAAGAAATTTGGTTGGTTTATGAGAATAAAATCGTAATATTTTGAGAATAAACCTTTATTGTTATTCTGATTTTCAATTGTGCCTGGTTTATTGGATATTGATACTGCCTGCTGTCTAACTGTATGTGATTGCTACTTCATGTCTGGTTATCCACTGTGTTTCTGATTGATGAAACAGAATAACCATAAACCGTAGAATGCTCAGAAATGAGAGTCAAGACTTTGTGGTTAGGTTATCCATATCCGGGTTATTTGACTTTGCAACCCAGAACTAAGCCTAGTAGGCAGACACATACACACATCTTCTGCCCCGTTGGGGTTGCCAATGTCTCATGTGATCCCTCTTGGCTGTGTTTCCTACCAGTTCTCCTCTTTCTAGCTATGCTGCTATAGCTAATTGCTGCCGGGGTTCTCATGCTACTACACTTGGCATAAGTGATTGACATGCATCAGTGATTGTTAATAGACACTGTGCTCTTAATCAATAACCAATTACATTTCTGTTTTCTCTCCGAGCTGTGTTCCGGCAGTTCCAGTCCCACACATGATGTTCATCTGCTGGACCTCCACTCAAGCTGCTTCCGTCATCAGCTCCCAGCCCATCAGATCCGGGCCACTTAATGTCGATGTGCATACTTCCACATTTTATTTTAACTTTGACTCCATGACTTTAGTTTCGCTCTTAGATTTATCATCTACGCCACCCAAGGAGGTTGGGTCCCTTTTTGAGTCTTGGTCCTCACAAGGTTTCTTCCTATAACTAGGGAGTTTTTCCTTGCCACTGTCACCCTAGGCTTGCTCAATTTGGGATTGATGTAGTTATTAGGAGATAATCTAAACTTGTAAAGTTGCTTTGAGACAATGCTCCATTGTAAAAAGCGCTATATAAATAAATCTGACTTGACTTGACATACACACTCTCTGGGATTTCAATTTTGAGAGCCAGCTGACCTAATTCATGTCCTTGGAATGTTAGAGAAGTATTCAGAGTATTGAGATTAAACCCATACAGACACGGGAAGAACATGCCATCTCCAGAAGAATGGATCTCTGGTGCTATAAGGCAACAGCAATACCCAACTTGCCTCCATGCATCCCAAGATTTCTTCCTCATAATTACCCACACGGTTACTTTAATAAAAAAAACACATATGGGTGCTACAGTGGCAAAGAAAGCAGTGTTGGTGCTGTACAGCTCCAGCAACCTTGTGGAACGTGTCAGTCAGTGCCATCTGTCACCAGCAGAGAGGAGGTGCACAGCTCAAGCCCGAATGACTAACCATGGAAATTCAGTTTCCCAGATGATTTGGTCTAATTATTCCCAAATCTCCTGCACCTGTTGACCAGGGTCTATAAGACCAGATAGTGCCATTGTGTGTGGCTGCACCTTTGAGGACTGTGCATTGTTTGCCCCTTTAGTGTGTTCCAGACTAAACTGAATTTCTGCAAAGAACAGAGAAAATTGAAACTCAAATCCCATACATTTATTACCTAGTTCTATTAATATTTTCCACTTGAGAGTGAGTGAAATGACTTTCACCTTCTGGATAGTCCTCTCTGCAGTTGGGTTCAAATTGCACTGAAAATGCAAAATGGTCACCAAACCTGTTACTCTTTACACATACAATTAATACTGACATGTTTTCAATTCAAGCATTCCCACCACCGCGATGAGTCTCAGCAGTGTCTTCCCGCCAGGCTGGGCACCACAGAACCACATGATTGGCTGTGGCTAAGGGAGGGGGTGCCAGATGAGGGTTTATCTCCTGGCACTGCAACAGGGACACCTGCTATGCCGTGTGATGGAATTGTATCCCTGTCCAACGTAGACTTGTGCCTGCTCCCAGTGAGCAATGGGATATGTTCTACCCTGGGCCTTAGAGCATGAAATATTGCATGTATATTTATTATTATAAGATTAGAGCATGAAATTGAATATATATATATATATATATATATATATATATATATATATATATATTAGATTCACCAACAACACTGCATTATGTAAACAATAACCTGACCTAAAAGTTAAATGGGCCACAATAGGACAAGATCAAAGTAGCACTGTGCTTTGTGTACATGTGGCATGTGCGATATGGGAAACAGTTTGAGTTATACATGCAATGATTTCCACTGAGAGAAGAGCAAAACACTCCAGCACAGGCACTTCAGACACTAGAGCTGAGAAATGGCTTAATCAATCTGCTAGGAGAGAAAATAGATGGAGATTGAATAGAAATAGGCTGAGCAGCAGGTGGGAGCTGAAACGAATCCTGCTGACTGTCGAACTTAAAAACAGCTAGGCCAGGCAAAACTCCCAGTGGCCATTTAGCAGCACTGAGACATACCACGATAAATCCACTTGCACCTCAACGTAGAAAGAGAACTCTGGCATGTAATACAACCATTCATATCTTAGACGTAGATGTCCAGAAAACAAATCTTAATATAGGGTTGATGTGCAAAGCTTTTTTCTTCCACCTTCCCCCGCTCTCATTGTATTATCCTTCCCTCAAGTGAGTAAGCTAAAAAATCCATTAAGAAGAAGACATAAAGAGACTTTCATTTAGAACTAGTGAGAGCTGAGGGAGACACTAACATCGCACATCTCATCTGAAATACAGATACTTTACCCTCGAACCTATGAGCTGTGAATCATTATTTGTTAGAAAGAAATAAGATATACAATGATGTCTAACAGTGCTATGGTTCATAAAAATGTGTAGAAACACAGATTCTGGAAGACTAGGTGTTGAGGGAGGCACCCTAGTCTACTGCATGCGCCACAGACCCAGGTTCTTGACCGCAGGAGTGCTGGAGACTCAGGAGCCCCTGGAAAAGAGGAACAGAGGAATGAGCTGTTTCGCTCTTATATCATCTCTAGAACTCCAAGAGACCTTTTAGAAAACGACATCCATAGCAGACCACTGTGCATGATTGCGCAGGATACAAACCAAGGTGGTTCTGCACTGCAAACCAGTGCTCTACTGGTTTGCAGTGCAGAACCTAAAATGCTAATACAGAAATTCCCATAGTAGATGACTTGTGCAGTTGGTTAGTGGAAGAATGATTTAAAATTCACATAGGGTCAAGAAATTGGTGAAATCCTTTACCGAAAGCATATATTTTACTGTGTGGACTCCTAGCAAGTGTTAGGAAAGATGTTTATTTGAACCAGGAAAGTAGGACCCAAGTGCAGGTAGCTGGCATAATAATAAGCCCTGCTATTGAGGCTGAGGAGAGGTTAGGCGTGCTTATTGGGACTGTCAGCACTTCACAAAATTAACATACACATATATATGTACAGTGGGGCAAAAAGTATTTAGTCAGCCACTGATTGTGCAAGTTCCCCTACTTAGAAAGATGAGAGAGGTCTGTAATTTTCATCACAGGTACACTTCAACTATGAAAGACAAAATGAGAAAAAAAATCCAGGAAATCACATTGTAGGATTTTTAAATATTTTAATTGTAAATTATGGTGGAAAATAAGTATTTGGTCAATGACTTTGGTTCAACTCAATACTTTGTAACATAACCTTTGTTGGCAGTGACAGAGGTCAAACATTTCCTGTAAGTCTTCACCAGGTTGGCACACCAACTGTAGCTGGTATTTTGGCCCATTCCTCCATGCAGATCTCCTCTAGAGCAGTGATGTTTTGGGGGCAACATGGGACTTTCAACTCCCTCTACAAATGTTCTATGGGGTTTAGGTCTGGAGACTGGCTAGGCCACTCCAGGACCTTGAAATGCTTTTTTACAGAGGCACTCCTTTGTTGCCCGAGCGGTGTGTTTGGGATCATTGTCATGCTGGAAGACCCAGCCACGTTCCATCTTCAATGCTCTCACTGACGGAAGGAGGTTTTGGCTTAAAATCTCACGATACATGGCCCTGTTCATTCTTCTCTTAACACGGATCAGTTGTCCTGTCCCCTCTACAGAAAAACAGCCCCAACGCATGATGTTTCCACCCCCATGCTTTCACAGTAGGTATGGTGTTCTTGGGATGCGACTCAGCATCCTTTTTTCCTCCAGTTGAGTTTTTACCAAAAAGTTCTATTTTGGTTTCACTCAGACAAAATATAACACGCTAAACAGCAGGAAAAGCAAGACGCCGAAAAAATGTTGGGTTTTTTGTGAACTGAAACGTGACTCAGCAGGAAAAATGCTCAGAGAAACAAAGGAAAGTGCTGATAAACATACAGAGCAGAAACACAGCGAACGGAAAACAAAGGCAATACCCAATCGATAGTACAAACTCACAAATACTGTGTAGTAAATCAAATGAATGCTTTGTAGATTAAAGTGGAAGCTTGTGTTGCCATGGCTGACATCACCAGGCAGGGAAACACACTCAAAGCAAGGCAAAAGTAAGGAGCCAATCGTACCAGAATCTGACCTTAGCAAACCCTATTACCTCCACTGTTAGCTTACCAAAGAGAGAAGTTACCATCTTTCCCTGAATACCTCACGCCAAAAGCGCTACAGAATACCAAAGGTGTGCTAAATACCTCGCCCCGAGGCACTACAATATATCTATGCAAGGCTAAGGGTACGACAAGAGACACTGCTCTCAAACAGCTTTAAATACCTGAATGAGCAGGTGCCTCTAGTCAGGTGCAATATAACACAGGGTGCAGGTGTAAGTGTGCCCTGGACATCAGGCCAGTCCATCGGAGGGGGACTGCACCTGTATGCAATCCCCAACCCAAACAGAAGGCACCTCTGGGACTCGAATCAGGGTTTGTGAGATGGTGGGCTAGCATATCACTGCAACAGCCGAGCACTCCTTCAGTACAGTCAGTAATAAAATTACATGAAAAAATAAGTTTAATAAATGTATAGATTTCATTAAACTGAATATAATTAACATAAAATTCAATGTTAGCTTTTAGTAAACATGACACTATGTACTAGGTATTAGGTGTTTACTAGTTTGCTAATGTTGGGTAAAGATAAACTTGGGTACATTAAACTAAAGCTTCACATTTCACAAATTCACATTTAAGGGTATGCTGCAGAGTTAGTGGAAATCAATTCCGGATTCATAATGAGACTTTCTCAAGCTGACCTTCTTGTGCACTTGGCTGTCTAGGAACTTGGCTAGATACTTACCTTGATGCTCGCTGCTTTAAATGACTAATAAATTGTGCAACACCAGGTTAAACTCTGAAGTGTTGTACATTTAAAGTGTGTGCAGACTGAGAGACTTGGCAATAATATCCTCATACTCATAATGAGACCTTCTCATTGAAAGCATAATTTATTGGTGCAGAGGACATTATGCTGTCTGTAAACTGTTAACAAGTCAGGTCTCTAATGTGAGCAGGGGTTCATTCATCACATGTAATCACCACTGCATGCATGCTACTGTCTTCTTCTAGCATAAATGGCTGCATTATAAAATAAACAATGACCTCAATTTCCATATAATTATCCACTGAAAAAAATGAAAGTGAAGGGTGAAGAAAGCGGCAGAAAGCCATTTAGAATACTATTTACTTTTATTAGTTTCCTGACCGTCATCATTTTCATTTTGTTAAAATCCTCCATATATTACACGGAATACAGATAATGGGGAGTTCAGGGTTTGGCTGTGTTTTTATTTTTGTTTATTTATTTATTTAGCAGTTTTTCCAGATATGGTAACTAGTAATGGGACAATAACGATTCACCATAAGCGTGGCAGTGGTTTACTCTTAAAAAGAAATTCAACAGAGATAAACAAGAAGAGAAGAAGAAATTGTCCAGTTTAAACTGACTCCTTTCATGGAATTTTATAGATTTCTGCAGCCTTCCTCTCTTGTCTCCTCAACATCTCATTCTGCTCCAAATATTTACCCAGCCTGATGAGAAATGTGTGCCAACTCTCTCAGATGGTTCAGAGATAAGTCATTACGCCCTGGGTTAAAGGAGAAATGCATTCCGATGTGAGAGGAATTCATAGATCTCAAGACCTAATCGCAGAATATCATAATTTCTAAAACTGAAGATATATTTTTCTTGCGATCACATTATAGATTCCTCACTGGTCAGGGGCCTTGCAGTATAGCAATGCATGACCTTATCGATAATCAATTGTTGTCCCTCGAAGTTATGGAGGAGCTGTGATAGGACCCAGTTAGGACATTTAATTCCTAACTTCAATGTTGTGCATTTATTGCATAGGACAATTGTAGCACTGACCATTACATTCTATAATAAAATATTTAATTTAATCACTTTAAATCAAATTATGTTTAATAGTATTTAAGCCTTGAACAATCTACCAATATCAGAAGTTGTGAACCTGCACAAAGAATTTTATTAAATGTCCTTGACGGTTCTCGAAATGATACTTAGTTTCAATCATAAACTAAGAAGTCCAGGTCAATTCTGGTCAAGTACCTGGTCAGATCATCAGGTCATCCAGATCATCTGGTCAAAAAATCAAAAAAGATGACAAGTGATCTAATCTAGCCTCAACATGGAAACGAATGACACATTGGCCAAATACAATTGGCGCCATCTTGCAACCATTATTTGTCAATAACAGCGTCTTTGCCTGAAGACTCAGTGGTCTTTTGACCTCCCTAGATAGCCAAGTAGGTAAATCCAGCACAGCACTATTAGTAGGAAGTCACAGTGGTCAAATGACCAGCACTCAGCAATTCTGGGTATATGTAGGTCAAAGCGGTCAATGCTGATAATGGCTGTCTGATGGGGGATAACAAGTCACTCTTCATCTGGATTAGTGTTGTTTTCCACATGTGTTCATGGGTTCATGTGTCATCTCCATCTGCCTCATCTAAGCTCCATGACTCTGGTGTCATCATGTGGTACTGGTTGTTGCTCAATAAACATGACGAGCCCAGGGTTTGCTTTGGTCACCAAGTTAATATCCAAAACAGAGCTCAGTCTTAACTTTAAACATGTATTCCCCACAAATATAACAGAATATTTTGCAGCTGTTGCAACACTGATTAGATATTTCTGCTGTAGTAAATATTCCTGAATAGGGGAGGGTTTAAAACATCGATTTTTAGATTTTTTGATCTTCATTTGAATGACCTGATATCAATTCGTGCACCAAGATCTAGCCTGCATCAGTTCTGTGGTCTCAGTTATGGCTTTAGTTTAATGTAGTACTGCCAAATGCTGCACGATGACGAACTGAACATTGCTCGGAGCCAGAAAGTGCATGCCTGGTGCCGGATACTTTACATTGCGAATGTTCTTTTCGACTGTAAAATCTATCTAAACTTACCTATAGTTAATCCGATCAGTGTAATCTTTCATCCTATTCAAAACAGCGGCTACACGAAAACGCCATAGACTTCCAGAGGTGCATGGCATTAATGAGTGTCTGTTAGGTCCGTGTCTAGGGCTTCAAAGTAGATTTTGCATGCTGTGCTGCACTGTTCACCGTGAGCACTTTGAATTTTCAGTACCATGCTGCAGTGAGATATTTGCTCATTTGATTAGCTGAAATATTAAATTCCACCAAGATTCTTTAATAACAAAGACACTTTGGTAAACATTTCATTATTGCATTTTAATAACAATTAAAGGGAGGTCTACAGTGTAGTCTTAAAGGAGAGATCCCCAGGTATGCTTGGACTGACCAAAACAGCTTGCATTGTGGGCAAAATACAAGTAGATAAAATATTATGTCAAATAAAATAATAGGTTCTATCCTTTTGTCTTTCGTCCTCACCAGCCCAAAATACATAAATACTCCCAAAAGTGTTCAAAAAGCAATATCTTCATGTTATACTTTAATGTTTGAAGTGGGGGAACTTCCTGTTATGCTGTTCCTTACCTTCATGGCATCTCTTATTTTCTTAACATAAGGAAACTTTATTACATAATTGATACAAGCTCCTTAACAGTAACTTAATACATTTGCTGACTAGGGGTAAAATAAAATGGTGGATTTGCCTTCATTTTTTGACAGTAGTTCCACATCAGTGTCCCATTATATCAGCAAAACCTACACTGCAAGGACGTTGCAATATGTAGTTCCATATGGTACACTTACTAAGCACTTTAATAGGAAGACCTGAACACCTACTCATTCATGCACTTATCAGCCAATTGTATGGCAGAGCTGCAAAGCAGAAAATATTGCAGATGAAGGTAATGTTAACAAATACTATGTACTATTATTTATACTTACTGCAAACAACAAAAATTCTACATATTCGTGTAAATAATCCCTCTATGAGAACATATTCATAGTACTCAACAGACATGACGTAATATTTGGGGATTGGAGGGTGGGAGATTAGTAGTAATAGCAGTACACCCACTTCATTAGACCAAGCCTTAAGAGAAACTCACCTTCGAAACTCTGATGTGAAGTTCTGTGCCTTATAGTCGGATCTACAGTGAATTGCGCCCTCTGCTGTTCCTCTGAAAGAACTGCAGTTCTGGCAAAACCTCAAATTGTTGTATCAACTGTAATGTACTTAAATGCTGTGCATATAGCTTGTCTTTCAATCTGAATGTTTGTGTCTATGCCATGGTAAAATAAGCTTTCTTTGATAAAGTACCTATGAAACTTTCATCAACAGAAATACATCCCTGATTCCTTCATTCAGGTAAAACCCTCATAAACTGTTGTCAGTTCAGAATTATATTATACTGTAGGATGCATTATACCATATACTTGCTGTAGAGTTAAAAACATTTAAATTTTTTTTCCTTTTTGTTCATATGGATATTGTACCATGCCTTTGCTGGTCAGAGTTGTGGGACTACAGAGCACACATGGAGCAAATGCCAGTCCACTGGGGGATGAACGTTCCTTCCTCTCACCTTCACAGTCAGTCATGCCTGCATGTAATGGAAGGCATCATCAGCACTTGAACCTGGGTTTCCATGGTCCTGGCTTAGTGTATCAGACCAGAGTGCCACCCGTATTTGGTAGTGACAATTTTGATGTTACATTTTTTGTCATATTTATTTTTTAAAATTGGGTTCTACTCACAACGATCAGCCAGAACATTAAATCCATTGACAGGTGAAGTGTATAACACTGATAGTGTGATGCTCTGAGCAATGTTCTGCTGGGCAATGTTGGATCCTGGCATTCATTTGGATGTTACTTTGGCACGTACCATCTACCTGCACATTGTTGCAGAGCAAGTACAGGGCTTCATGCCATCGATATTCCTAATGCCAGCGGCCTGTCTCAGCAGGACAATGCTCCCTGACACACTGAAAAAAATGGTGTGGTTTGAGGAACATAAAGAGCTCAAAATGTTGACTCTGCTGCCAATGTCTGTGCCGGATGCCACTGGATACCTCCTTGTTTTGTGGAGTTTATGCCTCCATGGGTCAGAGCATTGGCAGCATTGGCATCTACAAAATATTACGCAGGAGGTTTTAATGTTATGTCTGATTGGCATACACAGCAGAACTGTGTATCGGACTAAATAATGCTGATATGCATATTTTTAAGTTATTTATTTGGAACTATTACTATAGACTTATTTGACTAGATAAATTAGTTTCACTCTTACATTTATCATCTACACCACCCAAGGAGGATGGGTCCCTTTTGAGTCTTAGTCCTCCAAAGGTTTCTTCCGTTTTTTCGTGCCACTGTCTTCCTTGGCTTGCTCAATTTGGGACTGGCCCTAGATATTAGAAGATCCTCTAAAATTGTAACGTTGCTTTGAGACAGTGCTCCATTGTAAAAAGCGCAATAGAAATAAATCTGACTTGACATGTAAATCTTTTTAACATAACTAAAGTAAATAAAAATATATTTTGAAAAACAGCATTTAATTTTTTAATGTAACAAATTGTTTTTATAGGTTTAGGGCTTGTGACAGTCACCATATTAAACACAGTATAAATGATTATTATGTATATATTACTTTGTATAACATATTACTGTGTTGATTAATGATTTGACTTTAAATAGATCAGAATGCAGTTCTTGTAAATACATAAAGTCCAAACACTTATGTTTTAATAGTTCAATCAAGTCTAAATTATGAAGTTCGATGAATACATGATTCTATTACTTGCCAATAAAAGACAGATTATTCATTATAAATGTCTGCTAAATGAATTTCTGACATTCTCGAATTATCTGCCCATATGTGTGAATGAGTGCATCAACTGTAGGTACTTTAAAGTCGTCACTTAGTGCGCTGACAATACCTCGATAAGACAGTCCTTCAAAAACAAGGCAGTGAAGAGCAGATGACAGGTTTTGGGCTGATTAAATGTGACCCTATCTGGGATTTGAGAAGAGACATTCCCCGGCTTCTGAATTCATTAATCTGGAGCGCTAGAGAGGAGAGATTTACACCTGTAATCAGAGTGTGGGGACATGACGAGGATGATACTAGGGCTGCTTGGGAGAGATAAGTGCTGGTGGGCTCATTGTAATTGTCAGATTGGCAGTACTGTGCCTAGATGCCATTAAATCCTTCAAAGCCCCGTGGGCCTTTTCTTCAAATCAAATAATGAGTCTGTGTGATGACATGAGGAGGACAGCCCATCTCCTTGTGCTTGTGGGTGTGTGCGATGTTTAAATGGGTAGAAAAATACTCCAGCACCATGCTAACTTATCAGTTTCATACACCATTTTCTGTAAATATCTAGAATTAAACCCTGAACTTTCCTAATAATTTTACTTTAAACCCTGAGGAGTGGGCCCTCTAGCAAGGTGACATACATACACATACACATGGACTTAAGATGCCTCCAAAGCCTGGTAATCATTAACAGGTGCCTGACCAGAGCAACAGCAAGATTCCCCACCACCAACTCACAAAGCCAACTCAGCTGAGCCACTATTGTTGGCATCAAGCCTTTGGCGAATTGAGGTTCAGTTCGAGTTGTGTTTTGTGAGTTAGTGGTTAGAAGTCTTGCCATTGCTCTGGTCAGGCGCTCATAATAACCAGATAGGGTCAGGTGTCTGGTTAGGACCAGAAAAGGTCATGTGCCTGGAAAAGACCATTTGTTCTTTTTTGTTTTAGGTTTTTGAAAGGATTGATGCTTTTAATCCTTAAAGTCCATTCAAAGATAAGGATGCAAGCACTCATTTCTGCTTGAAATGACCAACTTATGAACGACCAACTTATAATTATTCACATATGCCCCATTTTCAGCACTATTACTCCTGTATTGTATGGAAAATAAATGCTAATTTCTTATTATTTACTGAAACTTAGGACAACAGTTTAAATATTTAATTGTCCCCAATTTTATTGCGGACACAGCTTACAAACCCTTGCATTCCCCTTCATTAAACTACAGCACTGAAGTGTTTTTAAACTGTCTATATTATGAATTAATCTTGGTAGAATTCAATATTTTCACTGAGTTTAATGAACGAACAGTGTGACCTTGCAAATGTGCATTTTGCACATAAAAAAACTTGCTGTTTATTAAACAGCGCTGCTTTTCATTTCTCCTGCCTATCAAAGGCAGAACCTTGTATCCAGCTGTCACTAAATCATGTATCAGGAACATGACTGAACATCTGTAATCTATAATAAATAGCTGTTTCTTCGCCTGCAAGTGTTACAATTTATTTACTGTTTACAAAGGTAAACAAGATGTTTTATTGTGTAAAATGGCTTCCTCTCAGTTAATTCAACTAACAATCCTAATATAAGAAGCTTACTGCTATGGAAGGAAAGTAAAATTAAATACTCATATATGAACAGACTGTATGTGCTTCCGTTACTGTAAAAACCTCCAGCCATCACCATTGTTACAGATATGAATTCTTCAGTTTTAACCAGATGAAGTAGAGTAATTAGGGCGTTAGTAGGAATGACACAAAGTGGAATTACTAATAATACATGTATTCGTTCAACACCTATGTATTTAATCAAAATTTATTAAAAACATCATACAATTTGTCAGCATTTTAGAAACGCAATTAGAAATCCGAGTGGGGCTGTGCTGAACAGTGGTTTTTATCGGTGCTTTAACAAGATATTAATTTCTAATAATATTTATAATGTAATCCTGTCTTGTAGTTTATCACCATGTTTAAGAAGTGACCAATTTTGGGAGAGAAAAAACACTCCAAAACAGTATAAAAATGCAATATGAACTTTGACTGTACTTTTACTTGATGTGTAAACATTACACAAATGTGATTACGTCATTATACACTCATTGACAAAAAATAAAGCGCCCCCTTGACTGCTAGAAATGCCTCTACGACGCACTCCAAGACATTTTGCCCAGTTGACAAACTGAGAGAGGGGGCGCATCATTGGACTGAGAGAAGCAGGGTGGTCCTTCCGACAAATTGCCCGCCCTCTAAGCCATTCTGTCCTAGCTGACCTAGACCACCAGTAGACTGAATGGTTTGATCAGACTGGCAAGCACCAGCAGCTCCTACAGTTTCGTTGTCCACCATCTACAGGCCCAGCTGTGGGCAAATGTGCCACAGAAGCATGTCTAGCAGTCACCGATCTCTTACCAAGAGGTACACTACCCAAAAGTAGCCTCTAAGAGCATTTTTATAGAGCAGTAGGGGAAGAAATTTGACACCCTCTTGTGGCAAGACTCAGTGTCTAATCGGACATGACAGCATGCCGAGTTCTGCAGCAGTCCAACATTTCTATCATTTCTATTTTTTTATCAATGAGTGTATTTCAGCTTTACGATACGAATCCGATTCAATTCTGGGTAGAAAGAAAGATTCATAAAGGAAATGGCAGAATCCACAAGACAGGACAAATGTACTTGATTGCTAAGACAATATTGGAATATGTTGGACTTATTTAACATGTGATACTGCTCATCTCTGAGCTGCATTGATATAGTTCAGTCAGGTGTGAACAGCAATAGCTGGTGTTATTTTAGATACACGTCTGTGCAGGTCTCTTTTTCTTTCTCTAAAGGAGTGTGCAGGAGTGTGCAGCAGGTCTTTCATCAGTCCATTCACACTCAGGAGAAGTGTGTGAGAAAAAAAAAACAACACTGCTTAGGATGCCTACATGGCCAGGGCAACTTTATCGATAAACTTGGCAAGACGGATGTCTTTTTTGGACAAACCACCGCAGTCGTGTGTAGTTAATGTGATCTGGACCTAAAAGACAGACAGACAGACAGAGACACAGCATTAGGATCTCTCCAAAGTGCCTCTACAGCAGTGTTTCCCAAACGTATTGAGCCACGGCACATATTTCACATTAGAAAAATCGCAAGGCACACCACCAAACAAAAATGTCACAAAACGTATTTATATTTATTGAAATATAATGAAAATCCAGTCTCAATTTACTTAGTGTGAAAGCTGGGCCTGTTTAGTTGAACACAAAGCTGATATCGTACTGCCCTCTAGTGGAAGAGAAGGGAATAGTTCTGCCTTTCACTACACGCCGCTCCCGTAAGGTGAAATTGGATACACCTGATGATTTCTCACGGCACAGTGGTTGGGAAACACTGCTCTACAGAGTGAGAGATGGGTGGCTCAGTAGAACCAATTACCTTGTTATAAACGTTGAACCACTCTGGATGATGGTTTATCTTCTCTGCCTGCAAAGCCACCCGAGACATGAATCCAAACGCCTGCGGAGTGAGCATACTTCATGACTCATTACCCCATCATTACCCAACATGCATTACTCAAACCATCCCAGCATCACTTACTTACACTCACTATGAGGATGGGATTATACTGCTTTTGTATCCAAACTGGCTGGAGCATAACAGTGGAAGCAGTATTGTACAATATAGAGAGAATACAGTTAGTAATCCATTTAATATTGACTTCGATACGCCCTAATAAAAGCCTTTATTCGTCCTCTAGTGGGTAATCTGTTTTACAACCCAAATCAGAAAAAGTTGGGACTGCATAGAAAATGGAAATTCAAACGAAAAAAAAATCGCAGTGTCTTACAATTACTTTGCCTTTTATTTCTTTGCAGACACTATGAAACCAAGGTAATAAAATTATTGAAACAATGTTCTTCAAATAAAGACTGTAAAGGCATATACAGTCCATAACTTCATTAAATAATACAAGAAGTCAGCAGGAATTTCAGTGCACAAACAAAAGTATGCAAGCCTAAACTGAAGAGGCGTGATCTCAGATCCCTCAGACGGAGCTGCATCAAGAACCGCCATTCATCAAGAGCTGATAGAACCACATGGACAATGGATTGCTTTATCAAACCTTTGTCAAGCACTACAATACAGAGTTACATTCACAAATGCCACTTAAATTGTTACTGTGCAAAAAAAGCCTTGTCCAGAAGCAGCATCATGTTCTCCGGGCTCAGTGGCATCTAGGATGTACTATCACACACTAGAAACGTGTATTGTGGTCAGACCAATCAGTATCCCAGGCTTTTTTTTAGAAGGAATAAACGCTGTCTCCTATTCCACCACATCCCAAAGGTGCTCTGTTGGATTGAGATCTGGTGACTGTGGATCCCATTTGAGTACAGTCACAATTTGAGCTTTGTGACCTGGGGTGTTATCCTGCATGAAGTAGCCATCAGAAGATGAGTACACTGTGGTTATAAAGGGATGAACATGGTAAACAAAACTCAGGTAGGCTGTAGTGTTTAAACAATGCTCAGTTGGTAAGTGTGCCAAGACACCCAACCACCCACCAGCAGCCTGAACCGGTGATACCAGGCAGAATGGATTCATGCTTTCATGTTGTTACTCCCAATTCTGACCTGACCATCTGAATGTCACAGCAGAAATGAAGACTCATCAGACCAGACAATGTTTTTCCAATCTTCTGTCGTCCAATTTTGGTGAGCCAGTGTGAATTGTAGCCTCAGTTGCCTGTCCTTGACAGGAATGGCACTTGGTGTGGCCACTCCCCTCTGACATCTGGCATCAAAAAGGCATTTCGACCCAGAGACCTGCCATTCACTGGATATTTTGAAATATTCCGACACCAACAACCATGCGATGTTCATCATTGATTCATGCACTTTCTTATCTGCTTGATCCTGGACAAGGTCGCATGAGAGACGGTGCCTAGTAGGCGGCATTGGGCAGGAACAACCCTATACAAGGCGCCAATCCACTCACACACACACAGGGGCACTTTTAGAGACATCATTTAACCTAATTAATGAATCTGATTTCTTTGGACTGTGGGAGGACCACAGTGAGGACATGCAGACTCCACATAGAGAGGACTCACTGCTCCACCTAGGATCAAACCCAGGACCTTCTCGCTGTGAGGCAATAGTGCTACCCACCAAGCCACCATGCCGCCCCATGCCATGTTCAAAATCACTTCAATTACCTTTCTTTCCCATTCTGATGCTTTGAACTTCAGCAGGTTGCCTTGACCATGTCTACATAACTAAATGCTTTGAGTTGCTGTCATGTGATTGGCTGATTAGATATTTGCGTTAACCTAGGTTGAACAGGTGAGTGTACATGTGGAAATGCCGCATGACAAAGTTAGTGTATTAAATATTATTTATTCAAGACAGTATATAAGTAAAAACAATCCATTATTTCAGGAGTGTATCAATCTACATACTTTGGTATAAAGGACACAGTGTATATACATGCACTTAATAATCCGATAACTGCAGAAAATCAGATTTTGTCAGTAATCCGATCAACGAGTACACATACACTTGAGTGATCAGATAATGGGAAACCTCCAGGTTTACATGACTCGGGTAATAATCAGATCAGCCAATCATAAACTCTAATATTAAATAATAAAATTCTTTTTTCGAGTATATACTGCTTTTCAGAGTCTCCATAACGTGTTCGACAGCCGTTTCGCTGCCTTTAATTCTGTGGCGCGTTTAATTCCTGGGTTGCCAGATCTGTCAAGACAAAATACACAACAGACAACGGAAAAAGAGCCCAAATAAAGCCAAGTCTTTAAAATAAACAGACCTGGCAACTGTGTTGGTTAGGGTTGCATGCATGTGAGACTGAGAAAACTGATTTGAATCAAGTAACTGGTATACATGCTATGAGAAATCCGGTTACTGGAGTAAAATCCAGTATCTTTATCAGATTTCTTAATCTGATTTCTAGATCAGAGTATGCTGTGTACAGGACCGCTTGAATAACCGGACAACTGCAGAAATCCAACTGTGATCGGATTATTAAGTGCATGTCAATACACTCAGTCTTCATTTGGAACAGTATCGGATCGTGACAGTGTGTTATTCATAAGCGCATAAAATAAAGGAAGAGTATTAATTAAGGACAGTATTTTCATCATGACAGTGTAATTATGAAGGGTAGTATACTGAATGTCCTGTGTCCTGTCTCTGTACCGTTCTAGCTTAGCTAATTAGGCAGAGTCAGGTCAGGATGTAGAGTATTAAGTATTAGTCAGGATAGGGCATAGAGTCAGTGCAGCGTACATGTGAATGTGTTAATAAAGTGATGGACCTGGTTGAAGGATTTAAAGTGCAGTTCTTTATAAAGGGCGTCACGTTCCTCCAGTTCCACCCAACCAGTCGCCTTCAGCTCCATCAGTACCTGCTCCCTCTCTGCTGAACTCAGCCACTGTGAGTCTGTTGTCTACAGACACACATAGTAAAGCATCACATTCACATTGGGATTTTGTTTCCATATATTTTTGTACTAACCCCACACAACGTCTAGTACACCTTTAAGTACACAGGTGATGACAATGCAGCTGATGACAAAAGGTCTTATAGACTAAGAGGAACTATCCTGCATTTCAATCCACAATTTGTTTAATTGTACAATGTCATTTCAAATAAAGGCCAATAGTTATTAGCCGTCTCCACTGTAACATAAGCATGTTAACGAATACTGTATTATAGATCTTAATTAGAACCAAGGGTAAATACTGTGGGTTTGTGTCTCAATGCATTTTACTCCAACCAACTACTAGAAAACTTTTGTTTTGCTCTTTATACTGATCAGAAATGCTAATCAAATGTGTTTATATAGCATTACATAAATACAAATAAATTCATATAGCATAATGGAGCATTGTCTCAAAGCAGCTTTACATCTATCTAGGGTCCACAGCCCAAATTGAGCAACAATGAACTCAGTGGCAAGGAAAAACTATTTAAATGTTATTAGGAAGAAACCCTGGGTGGTCCAAGACTTAAAAAAGGACCTAACCTCCTTGGGCAGCCTAGATGGTATATGTTAGAATTAAGGTACCCAATTAAGAAGTTTATAATAATAATTTAAGAATATATATAATAATACACAGTCATCTCTGAGGACTTAACAGGTAAATGGTCACGTGACGGCAGTAGAATAGTAGGACGCTACATTAAATGACAGAACTTGTTATTGTACTGCATACATGCAGTACATACTAGTGCAGTATGCATTATAGTAGTGTGTCATTTCAAATACAGCCCATGTGTATTGTTATTTGTTTGGTCTAACAAAAGTTCCACAAAGGGCCGGTGTGGTTCCAAGTTGTCATTTTAGCCAAATAAGAGCCACACAGAATAGTGAACCTGGATACATTTATTCATTGGCTGTCTTCAAAATGGCGCACTACTATACTGCATACTACACTAGTATGTACTTCATACTGCCCCCTGTATGTAGTATGCAGTACAAGTAACGAGTCCTGTAGTGTGCTGTCGTGTGACCATTTACCTCAGACTCATCTTTTCTAATTTTATTAGCGTTATTCTGATGAGAAAATATTCCAACACAACCACTGTACTCATTTGTACTGTATACTATGAGTTGACAGCATTTTTATTTTGGTTGCATACTACATACTACTTTTAGGCAGATTTAGTATGCCATTTCAAATACAGTCATTGTCTTATCTGCTTAATAGCTGGCAGCACAGGGCACAAGGCAGGAACAACCCTAGACAAGGTGGCAATCCATTTTGGGGCACAGACCACTTTGGAAACACCAATTAACCTAATACATATGTCTTTAGAATGTGTGAGGAAACTGGAGTACCCTGACAAAACAGGACATGCAAACTCGATACATGCGGGGTCCGGGGTTGGGATTAAACCAGAGATGTCGGAGCTGTGAGGCAACAGTACTAACCACTGCACCACTGTGCCGCCCCTGAACCTGGAAAATTAATACTGAACTTAAGTACATAACTGTATGGGAGGAAAAAAAAAACCAACAATGTGACCGTGATACTTATCTAGTACTGAAGATGATACTAAAGTGTACCGATGTATGGGGCGTGCTAATACTACCAGTCAGACAGTGGCTTTTGGCTTCTGACTGGCTGAAATGAAAAAGTTAGGGAGGAAATGCAGGTAAGTCTACAAAAATGCGTAATTGTTTTTAAGGCGTACACACATCATAATCATAGTAGAGCTATTTTTGGCTCTAAATAAGGTGTACGAATTATCTCAAAGACTGTTTTACAATGACTTTTATTTTGAATTTGACTGGTCACAGCGTAACAAAAGACCAAATGCAAGTAAAAGTGATTCAGCCGTACAGAAGCGCAGTGACTTTACGTTAGCTTTAGCACAGCATTACAGACGATTCATGAAATTTATTTAATGGACATTAACATGATTTATCCAACGATAACTAATAAAGCCACAACTCTTACCATGTTAGCTGTGTGAGCGGACAGGATATTGGTCCTCTGTTTAAACAAAACTCTCCTCCATTCACAGGACATAAACATTAACCACCGCATGGTATATAATCATCCCGCACAGGGGGCAAAGTACACAACGCGGGCACACACACACACTCTCTAACACATTAACAACACACTCTAACGCGCACAGGAATTGCTTGATTCAAAAATGGAGTCGACTCCAATTCTGACTCGCGTAGTCGGGAACCGGCTCCGCTTATGGCGTTATTTCAGTGCCAGAAATGAAAAACACATTTTATAAATGCGAAGGCGCAATTCATGCAACTCCCACGGAAAATGTACATGTGCTCACTCTTATTTATCCGGCTCACACTCGGATTTGCGCTCTCAGATAGTCTCGAATTTTGTGCAAAACTCCAGCATGTAGTTATTAGAAGTGTGGTCTGAGGAGACACTGGGTCTTGCCACAAGAGGGCGTAAAAGTGCTTCCCCCATCAAAGGTGGATTAGTTCAAGTATGGAGTAGTGATGGGAATTCCGGCTCTTTTCAGGGAGCCGGCTCTTTTGGCTCGGCTCACTAAAAAGAGCCGGCTCTTTTGGCTCCCTAGTGGCTCTTTAGATTGTTTGTAGCATAATTTCTCTCTCTGTCTCTCTCTCTCTCCGCTCACAACCGGCTCCCAGTCGGCTCCCAATCAGGAACCGGCTCCCGTCGTTCATTTCAAAGAGCCGGCTCTTAGAGCCGGATCGGTCGCGACCGACACATCACTAGTATGGAGGCCTCATGGTGAGCGCTTTCGTCCTGCACAAACTGCCGGTTTGATGATCTGGCGAGTCTCGCGTATGTTACGAGCCTAGAAGGTCGTCTTTGCTCTTCTTTCCTTGTGTTCTTTTGTTCCCATGTGTTTCAGGCAATTACCTGGCAAGTGGTGATTGAAGGCTCAGGCTGTAGGGGGCGCCTCTGGTATTTAAAGAGCAAAAATGGCCACAATAGAGTCTGGCTGCAGCAATATTAATCAAACTTGCTAATTGCACCAGAATGGTAATTATTTCAACTTCCAGCCCGGTTTAGTCATGCCTACTTCACAAACAGCATGCTTGCAGTGAGATATTGGTGAGCAATGACAATGTTAAGGACATGATGTCAGTTTTATTTAATGAATTCACTCAGTCTATAAATACATACAGCACTCGTTCACAATACATCATTATTTTAGTAATCAGTCCTGATGATCATGTTCTTGTCCTGGGATGAGCAGTCGGATACTGTCGGTTTTCAGAACAGCGTACAGAGTGAACACTGTTAAAAACATAACACTGAACACAAAGAGCCAGTCGATACTCTTCACTGGAACGCTAAGTAATGGACCGATACGATCCTCATCTCTTACAGACTCACCCACAATCGCCTCAAAACCTGAAAAAAACAACAACCACAGATTGCATGAATGTGTACGCAAGAGTTAGAACACACACTGATCAAGATCTTATAGTATAATAACCTTATTTGGAAAATAAATGTGGGGAATTATTTGCTCCTGCTAGATTTGACTGGTATAACAGCATAAAAATCTCGCTTATATGTAATTCACTTCTGGTGGACAGAAAACTAGCACGAGGCCCCTTGCTACACCTGCTGACAAAAAAAGAGAATCGCAGTGCTTGAAAGACAAACCCCAGTATCCTACTACTTCCTTCTAGTGTTCAGAAAGTGTTTTCAAGTTTTTATAAAAGATACAAAGATAAACATTACAGTACTATAGATTACATTGTACAGTACAACATACTGTACTCAATGATTTCAGATTGGGTTTTAATTAATATCAATGTTTAAAATAAGTCACTAAGGCCAAAGTATCCCAACTACTATATGAAGTCAAGTTCAAGTCAAGTCAGATTTATTTATATAGCGCTTTTTACAATGGAGCATTGTCTCAAAGCAACTTTACAAGTTTAGATTATCTCCTAATAACTACGTCCAATCCCAAATTGAGCAAGCCTAGGGCGACAGTGGCAAGGAAAAACTCCCTAGTTCTAGGAAGAAACCTTGGGAGGACCAAGACTCAAAAAGGGACCCAACCTCCTTGGGCGAATGTCCGTATGAATGTCCGATCAACATCCATTTCGGAAAATGTCCTGATTCACAGAACGTAATGCAGACAGTACAAGGTGCAAATGTATATATTTTAGATGTATTATATACTTTTGGTGATGCGTCTGATTATCCAGTTTTTAGGTTGTGGTTACTGTTGAACATGACACACTGGGTTTGGGAACACGTTATAACAGTGTGATTACACCATGTAACAATTTTCAAAAAAAAATTTCTTCCCAGTTGTTAAGTGTGTTTTCCTGATTGTTTGTACCCTAAATGAATAGAAAAAAGTTATTATTCCCTGTAAACTTTGCTTTTGTGGTCAGCACAATGATATTTTGAAATTGATCTATTTTTAAGGATATTCGCCATATTTCAAGATACTTAAGAAGCTTCTGGAATTGTGAGAACTATCAAGAAGTTTCTAGAACTTTCTGGGACTGTACAGAATTGTAGGTAGCTGTATAACTACAGTTCTATAGGGCCACTATAGCCCTTAAAAAGCTGGGAACAAAACTTGTGTTACATAGTGTTATCAGACGCTCACCTGTCTGATTGGTGATGAAGGCTGTTAGTGTGTCTAGTGTCCTCTCTGTGTGGTTGAAGCGAGCCATCGGTTTGGCACCTTGAAACAGGAGGATGTTGGGAACGGCTACAGTCCCAAAGCGAGTAGACAAACTGCACACAGAAAAAGTACAAAAATAATTCTACAGGTGCAAGCTGTGATCATGAGCTGAACACCAAATGGTAAGCCGGCTTCCTTGATTTGCAATTACTGTACTGGCAAACAATCATCAATATTAAAATCCATTTGACATTCTGAATTTCCAGCTGATTGTTAGTGTTGGGCGAAGTAATATGAAAAGGATTCATTCATTCATTTTAATATCGAATAGTCAGAACTTCTGCTGAATATAATCAAAAGTCAAATTATGGTAGTCAAATCTTTTCCTTTTTAACCCCTACTTATCCTGATCACAGTTGTGGTGGGGTACATAACCCCATAATTCACTGGACGCAGTGTTCCCTGGATGAAATGTCAGTTACAGGGTCAAGCAGAGTTTACAGCACCGGGGTACAACCGCCCCCCTCCACTAGGCCTCCACTCAGACTCCAACTCAGACGCTGCTATGCCACATGGGTGCCCCTGAATATATATGCTTATACTATTCTAATAATGATTTAAATAGTGGAATTCCAGTAGAATTTTCTCATATGCTGAACATTAGCCCATGAGAAAGATAACACATAAAATCAAGAACCCAGTTATCCTCACACAAAAACACAGCACAGACACACAACATGACAGAGACCTGCTGTGCTGCGAAGCGTCGAGTGCGAGGAAATGCATGATGGGAAATACTCGAGGCAAAGCGTTGAAATGAGGAGCAACCTGGGCGGAGAACTGACACCAGGAAGTGTAGAAGAGGACCAATGAGCATTCAGAGCCATTTGAGTTCAAGAAGTCCATCAGGTCCTTTAAAAAACACAGTCATTATGGTTATTTATGCATTACAAATGTGAGTCATTTGTGTTGTGTGTCAAACTCATCTTCAGTTTGTGCATTACGGATAGGATATGTTACGTATTGGATCTGAAATTGTTGCATTATGGATTTGGATCTGCGTGTTGTGGGTGTGGCATCTGCATATTATGGATCACATTTATGTGCATATGAGAGATGAAGCACTTTTTGCTGGTGTATTCCAGTTAAATAAATATTATATTTGCTTTTAACATATATATATAATAATTGCTCACTAAAATGAAAGTCTGAAAGGATGACAACATCCAGCAAGGAACAAAAAACTACAGAACCATTAACTTCCTTTCCCCATTAGAATGAAACAGTACTGTGACAAGGTTCGATAAAAAAGTCAGTATACAGAAATGCCCTAGGCCTGCTCAGTTTAGGAATGGCCTTATAATTTAGAAGACAATCAAAAATTGAGACAATGCTCCATTGCAAAAGTGCTCATAGAAATAAATCTGACTTGACTCTGAATTGACCTGGTAAAAAAAAAAAAGAGAGGGGGTACCAGCCTTAACCATTTCACCAACAGTTTCGCAATTTATACTTGTAGGTGCCGCGCCGCCATTTCACGATGGCTCGTTTTAAGGTTTTTCAACTGGCGATGAGAATCTGTTAAACACACAGAAACACATTTAGGCAGAATTTTGAATTCCGATTTTTTCCCCTCGGTAAAGCATAAGCACGACGATACTCTCCATCCGTGAATGGACTAAACATTTTGTTTTTGATTTTCAATACATTAGTCAGTAAATTACATGAGTCTTTTAACACTTTATAAAATAAGCACTGTGTTAATGATTTTGCCCAACTGTATGTTAATGTAAGTGTATGAAGCATGTTTAAGATAGGCTAGGTATACAGTATATACGTCCTCTTGATTCAAACCTTCAACTAATTAACTTTTAAGTGCAAAATAAATAAAAAAAATATTGCCGGAATTTCTAGTTAGTTAGCATTTCTGGCTCTTGACACTACCATCTAGTTATAACATTATCATATGTACTCATTGACCAAAAAAAAAAAAAAATCACGCATCCCAATAGAAATGTTTGTGCAAAACTTAAACATGCAGTTCTGTCTCAGGCAGAGTAAAAGTGCTTCCTCCACTGCCCTATAAAAAGGCTCTCAGAGACTACTTTTGGGTAGTGTACTTCTTGGTAAGATATCATTGACTGCTAGACATGCCTCTATGACAAACTCAAAGACATTTTGTCCAGTTGACAGACTTTGAGAGGAGGCGTATCACTGGACTAAGAGAAGCAAGATGGTATCAAGGCTGTTCTGGCCTGGCTGATAGGAGGTGTTTGGAGCAGTGGTTCCGTGGGGGCAAGCACATATGGCGAACAGGCTTTGGGCGGCCCAGGCAGACCACCAGTAGAGAGGATCGTTTGATCCACCGACAAGCACGAGCAGCTCCCACATTTTTGTTGTCCACCATCCAGACACAAGTGGCACCTTCACTACACACCCCTGTCTCTGCCTGGACAATTTCCAGGCGCTTAACAAAAAGACATTTGTTGTCATTGTACTCATTACCATCGACTTTGTTTGCAATTGTGTTATGAGCGAGAAACCTGGACTGCTATGGGCTGGAACAGTATCATCTTTAGAGAAGAATCCAGGTTTTGTCTGGGATCCGACCATGGTTGGGTTCGAGTATGGAGGCACTTCAATCCTGCCTTTGCTGTGAAGCGACACATGTGCCTCCTTTCAGTTGTACAGTTTTTGGGGCAGAAAAACAGCCCCAAAGCATGATGTTTCCACTCCCATGCTTCACAGTAGGTATGGTGTTCTTGGGATGCAACTCAGAATTCTTCTTCCACGAGTTGAGTTTTTACCAAAAAGTTCTATTTTGGTTTCATCTGACCACATGATATTCTCCTAATCCTCTGCTGGATCATCCATATGCTCTCTGGCAAACTTCAGACGGGCCTGGACATGTACTGGCTTAAGCAGGGGGACACACCTGGCACTGCAGGATCCCTCTCGGCGTATTGTGTTACTGATGGTAGCTTTTGTTACTTTGGTCCCAGCTCTCTGCAGGTCATTCATCAGGTCCCTCTGTGTAGTTCTGGGATTTTTGCTCACCGTTCTCATGATCATTTTGACCCACGGGATGAGATCTTGTGTGGAGCCCCAGATTGAGGGAGATTATCAATGGTCTTGTATGTCTTCCATTTTCTTACAATTGCTCCCACAGTTGATTTATTCACACCGACCTGCTTGCCTATTATAGATTCACTCTTCCCATCCTGCTGCAGGTCTACAATTTTCTTCCTGGTGTCCTTCGACAGCTCTTTGGTCTTGGCCATTGTTGACACCTTGGTTTGGAGTCTGACTGTTTGAGGCTGTGGGCAGGTGACTTTTATACAGATAATGAGGTCAAACAGGTGCCATTAATACAGGTAACGAGTGGAGGACAGAAAAGCTTCCTAAAGAAAAAGTTACAGGTCTGTGAGAGCCAGAAATCTTGCTTGTTTGTGGGTGACCAAATACTTATTTTCCACCATGATTTACAATTAGATTCTTTAAAAATCCTACAATGTGATTTCCTGGATTTTTTTTACTCATTTTGTCTCTCATAGCTGAAGTGTAAGCTATGAATGAAAATTACAGACCTCTCTCATCTTTCTATAAGTAGGTGAACTTGCACAATCAGTGGCTGACTAAATACTTTTTTTGCCCCACTGTATAGATCATTTTAAGAGCTGAGGACAAACGCCCTCTGATGCTGGAGAATCTGAAGTACCTGAGAGGCGGCGAGAACCTGAACCGTAAGGTTCTCCAGTCCGACGGCGCTCCGCTTATCACAGCTCACTTTGTACGTCTTTGCGGTTTCTGTGGAGTTCTGCTCTTCTGCAGGATTCTCCTGTTTCACGTCGACAGGTTCCTCACATTTCCCACCATCACGACACGGCACGGGTACAGATGACTGCAAGCTTTTAGGAATGAGCGATTCAATCCCGACTGGGCTCTCTGACAGATCAGTCCCCAGAACAGCATCAGCTATTTCAGCTTTCTTAAACTGTCTCTGAGACGGGGTTACCGTGTATTCTACTGGCAGTCCATCATTATCACTGTCTGATCCATCAGCAGCTTCAAATCCAGCAACTGAACCTTCATCTGTGCACAGGAGATTCATTATTACAAACACAAGCAAACATATGAACACAAAATGTAGCATGGAAGGTAAGAATTATGGTCTGTTTTTTTATGATTTGGTTAGTTCCAGTGATGGGCAACACTAATGCTGCAACATACATAGATATCCTACACAGTCATTATAAAAGCTTTGTAGAAGCCGTTTGGGAAACATTTTCTGTTTCAGCATGGAAAGGCTACACACAAAGTAAGAACCAGAATGAAAATGTATGCTGAGTTTTGCGTGGGAGAAACTCAACCTTATCCAACACCATTGGAATGAATCGAAACACCAGCTGTGGACCAGGAATTATCAACCGACACCATTAGCTAATCTCCCTAATTCTTTCTTTTAAAAGTGAATGCCTTCATTAATGCCCATGGATTATTGTTAAGAAGCAGTATTGTTAAGAATCAGTACTAAGAACCAGCATTATTATGAAGTAGTAAAGGAGTATTATTAAGAAGTAGTATTGTTAAGTATCAGTATTATTATTAAAAGCAGTAAAGGGGTATTAAGAAGCAGTAATATTAAGAAACAGTAAAGGAGTAGTATTTATTATTAAGTATTTAGTATTAAAAACAGTATTATTAAGAGGCTGTTAGAAATATTATTAAGAGCAGTATTATTATGAAGATGTAAGAAGTACCATTACTCTGACTCAACGACTGCTATATGAAGAATTTCAGGAAAGGAGCTACATAACTGTCTTTTATTGATTTGATAATGAGGAAATTTTATCTATTATTGTACAATCCTACTTTTATGAAAACGGACTATAAAATGACAACTACCTGTGATTACACACATTTAAAACACCGCACAGTAAATTCCTCTATATTTATTATTTATTGATTACATTTTCTCTGCTGCAGCGCTAACAGTGTTTTGGTTGCATTAGCTTACCTGATGGAGTTTGTACTGAAATGTGGCTCGCAAAAGCAACCAATAACGTAAACAGTAAAATTCTCCTCGTCATGATCTTCATATAAGCTTTACTTTTATATTAATTTAAAGGTGCATTCTGTTTAAAATACTGAAACAACAAGACTTCAAATCACGTTTCATCACAATCATCCACAACGAGCTACCGAATCATTCTCCTAACTACGGCTAACCACGCTTCAAAATAAAAGTTCAAGAGGATTCGGTCAATTCGGTGATAAAAGTGTGCGTGTGCGTGCGTCTGTGTGTGTGTGTTGAGGGATATAAAATAATAATAAATAAAAATAAAAGTTTTGTCGATTATGACCATGTTCACTCGTCTCGGTGGGCAGACAGGGTGGACTGTGCCTGTATGATGGCGAGCCAGACCACTAGGGACTGCCAGGATTCAAACCCACGTCACTATGGTGACGGACATTGCTGCTGCAATACCTGAGCAGCCGGAGTTATATTTGTGAACTAATATTATCACTGAACTGCACATATAAACTAGATCTGCATTTCCTGAAAGTACAACAGTGCTTGAAATGTGGCATTGTGGTTTTGTGTCCCTGTACTTTTAGCCACATGTGGGTTTGCATCACAATATTTTTGTCCACATGTGTGATTGTGTCCCAATACTTTTGGCCTCATGTGGGTTTGTGTCCCAATACTTTTGGCCACGTGTGGGTTTGTCTCCCAGTACTTTTGGTCACATGTGGCTTTATGTCTCAATACTTTTAGATACATGTTGGTTTGTGTCCCAATACTTTTGGTCATGTGGATTTATCTCACAGTAGTTTTGTCCACATCTGGGTTTGTGTCCCAATAATTTTGGACATGTGTGGCTTTATGTCTCAATACTTTTGGATACATGTGGGTTTGTGTTCCAATACGTCTGGTCACATGTGGGTTAATTTCTCAGTTCCTTTGGTAACTTGTGGGTGTGTGTCCCAATACTTTTGGCCTCATGCAGGTTTGTGTCCCAATACATTTGGCCACATGCAGGTTTGTGTTCAAAATACTTTTGGCAACGTGCAGGTTTGTGTCCTAGTACTTTTTTTTCACTTGTGAGTTTATGTCTCAATACTTTTGGCCTCATGTGGGTTTGTGTTGCAATACTTCTGTCCACATGTGGGTTTGTATTACAATAATTTTGGCCTCATGTGGTTTTGTGTCCCAGTACTTTTAGCCACATGTGGGTTTGCATCACAATACTTTTGTCCACATGTGTTTATGTTCCAATACTTTTGGCCTCATGTGGGTTTGTGTTGCAATACTCCTGTCCACATGTGGGTATGTGTTCCAATGCTTTTGTTTACAAGTGGGTTTGTGTCCTAATACTTTTGGCCTCATGTGGGTTTGTGTCCTAATACGTTTGGCCTCGTGTGGGTTTGTGTACCAATACCTTTGGTACAATTATCTATGCAACTGAGTTTGAACTGTGTCTGTATGTTAAGCGGTTCGGGATGTAATCTCAGAAATGTGTGGAAGAATACAATATAAAGCACTGTATAAGTAGACTGAATTCACTTTTTCTTATGAGTGCCACTCTGAGTAATTTAAAAAGTGTTTGTTATATATGATTAAAAACACTGGATGTACTGTAAATGCAATATATAAAAGTGAGAGAAACAAAAGTTAGAAAATAAGAACAATAATCAAAAAGTCCAAAAATGAGAGAGGGAAGGGTCGTTAAAAAGCATCCCCTGCTGCTACAACACTGACCCCTGTTGGCTGTTTTTAGAGCTGCACCCTGTGTTCTTTGGGGTTAGGTGCTGGAGCTCCCTATGACACTGCCCAGAAAAAGTAGGGGTAAATAGAAAATGTGAAAAATTAATTAATACAATCAATAAAAGGTTCAAAGTTGGTTCTTAAAAAACCTCTAAGTAGGATAAGATTTTAAAAATCATTTAGTTGTTTTATGTATCTAGCACTACTTATCACAGCCGTCCTATAAACTACAGTAAGTTTAAGACAGAACGCTTAGTGAACTCATCTGACCAACTGCCACGGTAACCCACGTGCGTGAAGGTTTAAAACAAAACAAACAAAAGGTAAACAGAAGCTGCTGCTCCAGCGCTACATCGATTGACGAAGCTGAAAATGGAGCGTTTCTTTCCGTCTCTCTATGACCCGCTGAGTAGCTGGACAGATATCTGGACATCACTGAATGGCCTAACCGAGAATAAGATGATGTTTGAGGCGCACCCGTGGCCGGACACCAGCTCTCTGATAGAGCCGCTGTACGATCCGTTGCATTTCTACGGTCCTCCTGATAGACAGCTGAGCAGTGAGGAGGATGAAGACATCTGCTCTCTCCTCATCCTCATTAAAGAGCAGGAGCTACAGGACCTGCTGCACGAGAAACCACGCTCTGATCGGCACAGGTACGTTTCACTATATTCAGAAATACTGCAGTGCAACAGGGCACGTTCCAGTTGTGTGTATTGAAATTTGTGCACACGATTGGTTTTGTGAGGCGACCAATCAGAAAAATAAATGTGGAAATGAGGACTGACTGATGTGAGATGGTGATTTGTTTTAAAATAGCTGGTTTGAATTGTATTATATTTTGTCCTCTGTGTGTATTTCTAAAAAATGTGTTTGCAATTACACATTAAAAAGCCAAAATGCCTTAAAATAGAGGAAATAAAAGATAAAACAGCAATGCAGTACCATCTGTGAAAGCAAAATAAGTGCTTCAAACCTAACCTTGATCAACTAGTTGTGAAAGTGGTTTTGTTACTATTCTGTTTTTAAAGACATATTCATCTAGAGTTTTTTATGTTTTAGATTCTGCTTTTGATTTGTCCATTTTAGATTGAAAGCTGTGGATTAAATTTCACGTCAGATTTGTACATAACAATGCATAGATACTATTGCACACTGCATACTGTGTAACATTATAGACAATCTAAAATGGAGAGTTTTTCATTTTCAAGGACTGCTTTTATCTGTATCAAACTGCCTGGGGCTTGGGGGTCAACAGCCAACCAGATTTTGCTCATTAGATTCAGCCCTGTTCTCAGATAGTCATGCTCCAGACACATGTATTTAGACATCTTCAAAGCATGACATGAAAGCCAGAGCTGAAGGTGATGTAAATCTTTCTTAATGAAGTTTGGAGATGACCTTCTCTGGTCATTCTTCACCCCACCAGACAACCAAAAACATATCTGATTAGTATCAGAGTCACCTTTATTTCTCTTTTGCTATATGACATATCAAGGGGCAGTATTATACAAATGGAGTCTGGTGTCATAACGTCATATGATTATGAAGTCTTTTAATGTGATTACCTTTTTGATTTTGTATGCAGGGTGCCACATGAAAAGAAGACGGGAATCAGATGGAAAAAGTAATGATCATTGCAGATGAGGATTAAGCATCTTTATAAATTCATCTTGTGACCTGCTGCCTCACGAGATGCCTGAATTTATTAAACTTAATGTATTGACAGATATATGGTTAAAATTGACAACCCCTTCTAATTAATGAGTTCAGCTAAATCCACTGCTAACAGGTGCATTTAATCAAGAAGTCAAAGTCAGATGTATTTCTATGGCATGTTTTACAATGGAGCATTGTCTCAAAGCAGCTTCACAATATTAGATTATCTTCTAATATCTAAGGCCAATCCCAAATTGAGCAAGCCTAGGCAACAGTGGCAAGGAAAAACTCCCTAAATGTTATAAGGAAGACAAAAAAAGGGATCCATCCTCCTTGGGCGGCTTAAATGATAAATGTAAGAATTAAACGAAGCTACGTAATTAATACATTAATAGTAATATTTAAGTAAACAGAAGCTAAATAAATATTAACAGAGAGAACATTTTAAATATAATCATTTAAATAAAATACTGTACAATGTGTAGACTAATATTCTAGAGAAAATGAAATATTATGAAGAGTATAATAAAACAGAGATAGCATACAAAGCTATAGTATATAAGGCAATAGTGAAAATAGATAAAAATATACATACGCATTCAACCTCCATAGTAGATTGCCAGAGGAATAAGTAGTGCTGAACAGCTCACTGACTTTAGAACTGTCCCAGGATGCCACCTTCCCAAGAAGTCCATCAAATTTCTATTTTGCTATAGCTGCACAGTGCTCTTCAGATGAAGTGGAACTGTTTCGGAGAAGTAAAAACTTATTTGTGCAGTATTAGGCCTGACAAAAATCTGAATCTGAGTAGGGAGGTCATGTAGCACAGCAATGCAGTACTCATTTCTAGATGTTACGAAAGCATGGCTAATGGTCTCGGCAGCAGCAAAGGAGAGAAAAGAGCTGATCCTGGCAATGTTCTGTGAATGGAAAAGGGCTGCCATACAAGTGTTCTTGATAAGGGGTTCAAAAGAAAGAGTGGAGTCAAAAGTGCCTCCTAGATTTCTAATCTGAGTCGAAGAGGAAACAGTGAAACCCAGGACGAAAACAGCCATGTTACTCATCTTCCTAAATGTAGCTGTAGAGGTAATTAGTAATTCCTCAGGATCATCCATGTCCTCAAATCAGCTAAACAATTACTCAGAACCAAGGACTGCAGACTACTCCACACTCTGACTGTCTATCAGTCTGTTTATTTATTCTGACTGAATAAATAAACAGACTGATAGACAGACAGACATACACTAACAAACACTGCATTAGGAACACCACAGTGGAACCTAGGAATTTGAACTTAATTGGCTCCTGGAGGCCGTTCAGTCTCCGATTTGTTCAAAGTCAGAATGAAATTTTCCCATATGAAGTAATGTAAATAGGATCAATCTGTTCCTGACCCCCAAATAGTAGTTTTTTATGGCTATATTCATATGTAATGTTTATACGCATGAATAAAACAAAGGAATGTAATAATAATCAATACAGACAAAAATAAGTGAAAATAAAGTGAAACTTATAGCCACTGAGGCGAACACAATTTTGGCACATCATATTACTGGGGCAGTGGTGCTGAGACTGAGGGGGTACCTGGAATCACATCCATAGGCTGGTATAATATACATATACATAATAAAATAATAAAATAATAGAATATAATATAAATAACATGCCTATGATAGCTCCCTAGTTCTTCTTACTGTTCTTTTGTGTTTTATGGTGATTGACATATCGTATCGGTGTTTTATCACCACAGACTGGACTGGATTACGTGCATCGTCTTTGGAAGATCGCACCATTGAGTGTTTTATTAAGGGTGTTGATGTTGAAAGTCGAAAAGAAATTTCAAACGCCGTCCAATGTCCGCATGAACAGGCATTCAAATTCTGAGGTTCCCCTGTACAGAAAAACTGGGTAGAACCTCCCTTTGCTCTTAAAACAAGGTCAATTCTTTGTGGTATGGATTTCACAAGACCTTTGAGATTCTGTTCCATTTGTGACTCTGCTGTATTACCACATCCCAAATGTGTTCTGTTGGATTCAGATCCGATAACTGGAAAGGTCACTAAAGAACACTGAACTCATATCAGGGGTCACGCTTTGGCCACTAGTGGTCAGTGTTGATCCCACATGGCGGAGTGAGCCAATCCAGCCCGATCGCGCGTGGCGACATCTGTTGTTGAGCCTATATAAAAACACCTCTGGGCTCACGCAGTGTCGCACCATTCAGCACTGATACGCCACCTGGCTTGTGTTGCCCCGCCCTCCCTTTTAGCCCCTGGTTCAGGGTTTGCCCCGCCTATCAGGGCCCGCCTGAGCGCATTCCTCAGGCTGGGGGGGGCAGCCCTTTGGGGGGGGGTACTATTAGGGGTTACGCTTTGATCACTAGTGGCCAGTGTTGATCCCACATGGTGGCGTGAGTCAATCCAGCGCGATCGCGTGTGCGCCAACCCTCTGGAACTGGCATGGTCGCCACCACTGGCTCCGTAACAGGGGGGTGACACACCACGTAGTGCCGCACCTGCGCAAGACGTGACTCTCAGCCACGTTACGGAGCCAGTGGTGGCGATCATGCCAGTTCCAGAGGACAGGTGCAGTGCGAGCACGTGCATAGAGCAGGTGGGCGTAGCAGTGCTCAGTGAATGGTGCGACACTGTGAGCCCAGAGGTGAGTTTATATAGGCTCAACAACAGATCACCACTTGCATGCTAAAAGCCCAGGAAAGGGCTGACACATGCGCGATCACGCTGGATTGGCTCACGCCGCTATGTGGGATCAACACTGGCCACTAGCGGCCAAAGCGTGACCCTGATAACTCATTGTCATGTTCCTGAAAACAGCCAGCTTTTGCTTTGTGACATGGTACATTATCATTCTGGATGTAGCCATTAGAAGATGGGTAAATTGTAGCCATGAAGGGAAACACATGGTCAGCAACAATACTCATAAAATCTGTGGCATTCAAGCATTGATTAGTCTTGTTGCTTTGCCCAGAATAGGATACTGAATAAAATAATGTAAAAAAAATATGCATATTGTCATTATTTAGTCCGATAGACAGACTCACTTTAGGA
>JAJAGP010004251.1:0-53540 GCA_025084515.1 Ancistrus triradiatus | reverse complement strand
TTGGCCATGGTTGAGTTTGGAGTCTGACTGTTTGAGGCTGTGGACAGGTGTCTTTTATACAGATAACGAGGTCAAACAGGTGCCATTAATACAGGTAACGAGTGGAGGACAGAAGAGCTTCTTAAAGAAAAAGTTACAGGTCTGTGAGAGCCAGAAATCTTGCTTGTTTGTGGGTGACCAAATACTTATTTTCCACCATAATTTACAATTAAATTATTTAACAATCCTACACTGTGATTTCCTGGAATTTTTTTTTTCTCATTTTGTCTCTCATAGTAGTGTAGCTATGATGAAAATTACAGACCTCTCTCATCTTTCTAAGTAGGAGAATAAATACTTTTTTGTCTCACTGTATGTATATATAAAACTTGCAGCAGTGACGTTTCACTGTAAATGACAGTGGGTCAAAGTAACAGAGATTATGCCATGTTTTCATACCTTGATTAGTATTACAAATAATAATACAAAGCAAACAAGTTTAGATTTATTTTTAACAAAACAATACTAATGTTATATCTTAGGAAAGTTCAGAAATCAATATTTCAGTCATAGCTTTCGTATCTTGTATTTTTCCTTAGTAAATAAGATGTGGTTCAGGTGATCCCCTACATTCAGATGAGTCCATGCTGGAATTCAGCAGATACTGGAATGGAATGGCTGCTGTACATGTAGAGATGATGATTTTAAGAAAACTTGGAGTGGTTGAATTTATTTCTGTAAGCAGTTTTGCTTTTGCGTTAGAGTTAGTTTTTGTGTTGGGTTTTACCGTTTTAAAATCCCTATTTATAATAACACAGCATACTCATCATTAAGCAAGCGCTAACTTTAGTAGGGTGTCAATTTCCTCTAAATTTTATAGATTCTGTATGATACTACTTAACTATAAATTACTCCACAAACATAAGCGAGAAGCAAGTACACACACCAGGTCAATTCTCCTAATGTACAAGACTTTAATTTGCATGGTGAAGCTTTAAATAATCAGAAGTAATTCTTAATCTCTAGGTTAACCAAAGATAAAATGCTAAGCCATGGCTAAACTGCTAACTGCTAACATGGAGAAAGTTTCAGGTGTGACCGTGTGTTGAGCCAAACCTTACACACACAGAATGAACACTGCATGCTCTCTGTTAGACTGCGCCAACTAATGGTTAGTTTTAAACACATTACATCAAAGAAGAAACTAATCTGCTTCTAATCACTGTTATGTATAAATGTTCTCCATCTCACCTGAATCAATTATAAATAGAATTACAGTATAATAGAATTAATTCAGTATTATAAGGTGTATTTAATGAAGACAGGCAGACCTGAGATTATCAGTACTTATAGAACATCGAATCGTACGTAATCCAATTTCTATTCATGGTATTTCATCTCCGCTTTTCACAGAACACGGGCATAAGCGAGGGACACCAGTCCATCCCAGCACCTACAGGGATGACCCCTGAGGGATGATGTGCTGGGGGTCTCCCCTCCCTCAGACACAACCAATTTTATACCTGCATGTGACACCGACTTGCCAGGAAGGTCTAACCATTTATTAAAACTACATTTTATATTACGTTCACAAATGATTGATATTGCAACTTACCTACACCAGCCAAGTGTAAAATGTGTTATTGATTTAATTATTTATTTGTAATATTGGTGGTGATTCACTGAAAATAAGTACAGCTTTATTATCTCACACAATTTTCTTTAGAGAATTATATTACCACATAATTTTACTATGCTCAGTAACATGAACTAATACAGATCTCTAGAGGCTTAAATTTAACATATATTTGACTATGTGATCCTCTGTAATATCATCATATATGTTGATTAGAAAGACATTAACAAGTTCTCCACCTGACTCAACACACTTTCTAACACTTTACATTAATATATTTAGCTTCTGTTTTGCAGTTCACATGAAATTCTGTTAGTTATAGATATCATATCATATATGTTTTCAACAGCCTACAAAATGACTGATTTATGCTCGTAAACTGGAATGGTCTTGTTGGTTAACCAGCATGTCACCATACACACACCCCATACTGGTGACCACAACACCCACAACAGGATTATCCATACTGGTGAGCATCACACCAGTACATAAAACACAGCTCACGCTGGTCTAACCCGTCTCTGGTGTTGTTTTTACAGGGCTAATATTCTCTGTCGTACTGTTTTATGTTTTAACATTTCCTCGCTCTTTATACGTGTGGAAAATAAAATAAAAATGTCATGGCTTAATGGAAAGTATAAAACAGTATGTGAGTTCAGGAAGCGTACCAAGTTCATAAATATATTTTCTTTCCTGGAGTCAGAGGGGTGTGTAACGTGTTTTGCATATTCCTTCAATACATGACCACAGGCAAGAGCCGATAGTAACGAGAACAGTTCAGATCATTCAGAGACAGGAAAAGAGCTGCAGTGTTGATGATATTTGTGCAAATCTTGACATTTTGCTTCCCACTGAATCTCTAATGCTAACTCAGCCCTTACATAGCATAAAAAAAGGTTATTTACGGGAACTTCCGGTTTTAAAAAAAAGAATGATTTCCTTCCGTAAAGAGACGTTCGAGTAGTTCCTTAAATGAGGCCGATTTTTTTCCTCCACACGCACCCGGCACACGGCGGCGAGGCAGACTGGCGCTGAATCATGCTTCACACATCTTTTACTCATTATACCATGATTTATCACGTGCCAGATGCCCGCTGACCACTCCAACGTGTCTCGTTTTTAGCGGTCCTGTTTACTGGAAGATCATTTACTGCAGTGTTTTTGTTTAAAGAAAACATATTACATTTAAGGCCACTTATGAGGAGTATGAACAGTCTTATATTAACAGGAGCTGACGGAAAAGGAGAGGCTGAGTAGCGCTAGTTTCGTTTACAGTAAGCGTCTGGGGGTTGGGGGGCGGATTCTTCCTTTTTTTGCACTTAAAAACTTATGGGAATGGGTGTTTATCTTTTTAGTCCATTTGCAACGTGATCGCACCTCTGGGACCAAATGGATTGCAAGCAGTTCCAACAGGCATCTTGTTTTAATCTTAACAGATTGCCACAGATTCTGCAATTCTATGTGAATGGAATGTGTTACTGGCTCTTTATCTAAGAATTGTTGGAGTGCTTGAAATGCCAAACATACGCAAAATGTTCCTACGATGGTGTTATAAGCAGTCGAACCCCACTATCCAAACTCTCACCATCAGAACTCTCAATATCTAAACTCCTGTACAGGGTATTTGAATCCCTTAACCCACTATTGGTACGGTTAATGCTGATGGGGATTATGATTAGATGCCAACTGTATGATATGATATGATGCCCGTACCATAAATAACACACTTTACTTCCTTTCTGTCAGTCGGTACTAAAAGGTTTCGATCCAAAACATTCTCCAAAGCAAGCTACATTTGGTTAATACCGTTCGACCGTACTTTCCTTCTAGACATGAATATCCTTACCACAGGTCAGCGCAGCCTCTGAGGTCTGGTTCTGGATTTCCAGCACTGTTCCATCAGGCCCCGACAGGTTGTTATCATTGCTGGTGATCAGGGAAAGCTGCTGGTTGGTCGTTCCAGGTGACGACAGGATGGTAGTGGATTCGATGCTGCAGCACCGGGGCTCATTTCGCTCGTACGTTCTCGGGTCGCTGTGTAAATCCCTGATCTCTGACATGTCCTCCTTGCTGGCGGCGGCACTAAAGTCCAGATAGAGCTCCTGAGATGCTTGGAGATGTTCTGGTACGCTCTCAGTGTAGCAATTCCTGCACGAAGGTGATTCTTTGAGACTGAGGCTGACGGTACCTTCCTGACTCGCTGTGGTTTCCATAGCTTCTTCCAGATTCTCCCCCTGAGAGCAGGAGCAGCAGGTGCCCAGGCCCGTACCCACCAGCTCACTGCAATCCTCGTTTTCGCCCACCTCCATCGGCTCTTTCATTAATAAACATCTGCAGATAAATGAAGAGTCCAGACCCTCAGATCCTTCAGTGGAACTGCCCGATGATCCGTCTGTTCTCTCTCGGTCTGGCTTGGTTGGGAGTCCATTCTTAGCCTTCTCTTGGGTCTTGTCCTGTGATGCGTTGCAGTCGGTTTTAATTTCAGAGCACATGTTGAGATATTCTGGGGAACTGTCATCGTGGGGAATAAGCTGAGATGTAATCTCGTATTGAGCTCGACTCTGTAAGCTGTTGCTGTGGTACGGTGGAGTTAAGGTCTCCTAAATCAGGACAGAATTAATGTAAGAGAAATGTTCTTCAGTTCGTTATTACCTACATGTAATCAACAGACCAAGACATGTTTGGTTTCCTTCTTTGTTCTGGCCTGAAGCTGTTAGAGTTCATCTATCTATGTAAGATGTACAACAGCGAGTTATTAGTGTTCTTTGTCAAGTTGCGTTGACTTACTTGTTGAATTCTGCTCCGTTTAATGTTCTGGACACAGGTTCTTAGATTAACTGTAAAAATTGAAAGATGATAATCAGTGAAACTGAAGAACTCCCACAGCTTAATCTGTCTAGACTTTAAATTAAATCATCTACAAAAAGGAATAAGCTGCCTCTGAATCAGCCGTACCTGACAGGAGGTTCAGCTTCTCCTTATAGCAGGAAAGAATGACAGCAAAAATGACGATTATGGCGCAGGGTACAGCCACCACGGCCCACGAGGTCGAAGGCTCTAAAGGACGAAATAAACAGTTTAGCAACCAATGTAATGGCAAAAAATCTTCTTAGTTTAGATCTAATGAGATATTCTTATCTTGTTTATGCCATAGCAACCAGCAATAAAAATTCACGCTGTTTAGCTACCTTATGTTTCAGTCCTTAAAACCTCGATCTAAGGTTAATATTAAAACCCATATTATTTATTTTTCTCTCTTTAATTTAGTGGTGAAACAATAGCTTTGTACTCCAGCATAAAACTGTACATTAACTTTTATTCTCTGACGGAAATTCATTTAGAACTGTGTTTAGATTTTGGACTGGATCAGCTTCAGACGTGTCCTGATACAATACTTAGGCCACCATTAGATTTGTTGTTTAAACAATGGTATAATGATTATATATAATGATTTCTCAGTATTTTTTTTTTGAGATACAAAAACAAAATGAGGCAAAAGTTAGTATTTAGTGTAATTACCCTGAAAAAGTGGTTTATTGGCTTTGTTTCACTTTCACAATTTCACAATTTCCTGTATTTTCTGCTTGTATTTTAATAAAGAGACGGATAAATAATTTGTATATAAAACATATCTAATCTAATGGTGGTCTAAGACCTTTGCACTGCACTGTATAAATCATTAAAACACACTTTCTAGTACTGAGTGTAAGAGTCTTTTTAATTCTTGTACTGCACTAATTTTGTTTCGTGTTGTTTCGTCGTGTCGTACCAAAGGGCGGTCCACACACCATGTCTGCTTTAGCGCCCCCCGGCTTCTCCTGGGTCTTACCAATGGCTTTGCAGCTGAAAAAGAAGCAGAGCAGTGAGTGCAGAGCTCGTCTCTTTTGGTCACTTCTGTTTATCAGTTTGAATCGTCTCCACAAACGGCTACCACAAATATGGCTAAGGAAAATAAACTCTTTCCGAGGGAAGTGGTGGAAAAATTAGTCATAATAGCAGAGTGCGGTAAGACTGCTGGGGCTGTTAAAACGCCCGTGACCTGAGAGCAGGCCAGAATAACAGCAGCACTCGTGAGAATGAGCACTGTGACTGCACAGAGGAGCGCTGCTTAGCTATGAGTGTGTGTGTATTTAGTGTGTGTATGATTGTGGGCTGATTGTGGTTCATTCGAACACTTCTGACTAAGTACACAGCACACGACAAACTCACTCTGTCCACGGCTTGCACGGTTCGGCTGAGTTCGTATCGGAGTAAAATCCCTCCTTACACTCCTTACACGACTGATTCCCGGGATCTTAAACACACAAATCAGAAAGAAAAACACATTAAAATGGAGTGTTACTCTCTTTAATTAAGAACTTATCAGTTAAAGGAAATCTCCAGCCTTTCATCTCCATTACTCAGTCATTCAGTCAAACCGAGGGAAAATTCAGAGAAGCAAAGTCCTCACAGTGACATGTTTTAGGGAAGATAGGAGCACATGCCAAACTCCACACAGACAGAAATGATAGACGAGGATTGAGATCTTTTGGTTTACATAACCCTGATTTGACATTTGTCTGGTTTTGATGGCTTCATTAACAGTCGAACCTTGAAATTATTCAAACAAATTTGGACACTGAACGGTCTATTTGAATTTTTTTTGCCCCCAAATTAGAACAAAAATTCTAACTTCGGACATCAGTAAAACCTGTACATGTAAGAACCAGCCTCAGGCTGTATCTGAAAGTAATTGGATTCTAACTTCAAACAAATTAGAACTCGAACAGCCTTCCAGAACCAGTTAAGTTTGAATTGCGAGTTTTAATTCCGAGGTTCCACTGTACAGTCATGGATAGAAATGTTGGAACCCTGACAGTTTTTCATCCAAATAATTCACAAATTTAGGCCACTTCAGTTCAAACCATTTCTGATTTTGACTTTGGTTCACTGTCCTGCTGACCTTGGATGGAGAGCCAATTACTGACCCGGGGCAAAACGTTACCCTCCAAATATCTTTGACAGTATTCAGATTTCATGATTTTCATAATATCAATCCCAAATCATCAGTGACCCTGTTTCATATTTGACTGTAGGTACAAATATATTTTGGTCTCATCTGCCCACAGGACATAATCCAATAATTCAGGTTTCCTATGGCAAGATTTCCCAGATTCCAGTCTGTCTTTTTATGTCTCGGTGTCAGCAGTGGGGTCTTACTGGGTTTCATACCATAGAGTCCATTTCATTAAGATGATGACAGGTTACATCTGATAAAATCTGTTTAAATGTTTAAACTTATTAACAATTATCTCTTTAAAAATTAAGATGGACCTGTAGCCTTGGTTTCACTTGTGCTTTTCTACACTTTAATTTCTCAGGTTGTTCAGACAATTCTTTCCTCTGCTGTTGTTTGTCCATAATTGTGTGGTACAGACACACCACACATAACAAAGCAATTAAAGTTCAACAATTTTCTGGAAAATTGGTGCATTATCTGGAAAAACTTCAATGACACCAATATATCTGGCCATGACTGCTTATAAATATTTGTATATTTCGAGTTTTGGCACTTGGCCAAACAGTTTGGCACAACAGTTACACCATCTAACCAGCTTCCGCTCATCTGACGGAGAATCATCATGCTTGATTTTTTTATGGAATAATTTGTATTCTTATGCATGATGTTCTCAGTTCAGATCATTTGACATCAGCATAAAAAATTAATTCTGCCTCCTGTCTTTCTTAGCTTATGTACAAATTTAACACAGCAGGACTGTATGCATTGCTACATGTAATAAATGCAATGATACAGGGTGTTTTGCGATGTCTCTAAAAAAGGCAAATCCTGTTTATGCAAATGTTTTTGCTTACAGAATTAAACATGCATGAGACAGGACTAACCGTTCAGAGAAGAATTTATGGGCATATGACAGCAGCATAGTCATGTGGGTCTGGATCATGTATCGACATCACAGACAGCATGCAGTGAGTGTAAAAACAATCATTTATTTTATCTGTGGTAATCACACATACCACTCAAGCACTGGATGAGGTTTGATTGAAAAGCAGGATTGTATTCGTTTAACTAGAGCAAACACAGAAATCTCGATCTCCTGTGTCAAACCACAAACCACAAATGGGAGGTCACTAATTCACACATTTCATTATGAGTCATGTACAGTCGTATTTATCTTTCTGTGCCCAAAAAGAAATTCAATCTAACCAAAATCATCAGCAATTAATGGAACCACTCATGACACCCGTTCAAAAAGACATCAGTATAACTGTAAGCAATGTGGATCTGGCTAAAATGTACTGCACTTAATGAGGACTTACCGCCCGCCAGTCCCTGGCCTGCAGGGCATTGTGGGATTTTACCACAGAACTCGCAATAGGAGGTGGTACACTGGAAGCCTTCTTTGCACTGACATGGTTCAGACTTGGTGGTGCTGCTGGGACTGGGACGAATAAAGCCCCTGCCTGCAAAACAGAGAAAAAGAGAGAGACAGAGAGAGAGTTATTTATTATTCATTTGCTGGCATTTTCAACACCATTAGTTATTGGTGCAAAATAAGCTCACCTCTACCACCATAAATTGTTATTTGTTCATCCTTTTAGGAAATGCTTACAGTATCTACATATAGTCGAACCCGATAACAGAGAGGAAAGGCTCAATAGAAACACTTTCTAGGTCTTTGGAGCATTTTATTCTAGGATGGTTCTACCTAAATCCACTGGCCATCCAAACACCCTTAGTGTAATGGTAACTCTTCTACCCAGTACCATTAACCATCCTAATAACCCATCAGGAAGCTTTATTTGAGTCTCTACAAACCTACAAGCAAGTCAAATGGGTTACCAGGGATGACTGACCCTCTTAAAACCCTCCAGTAACCTTTTCTCATTCTTTCTGGTGCAGATAATCTGAAAGCAGAACAGGTTCTTCCTTAAAGTATAAACAGTTCAAAAACTCTTGAGGGACCACTAAAGGGTATAAACTTTTAGAAATTAGATTCAATTCTATCTATAACTATCCAAAATATGTATGCATTCAAAAAAGGTGGAACGTCTGTTTGTTGATCTTCTTTCTAAAGTTGTACACTCACATAATGTAGAAATTATTCTAACAAACATTTAACCACCTAAATATCATAGACGTATTGTACATCTTTAACCACATACACAATCCAGAGGAACTCATCTTTGTATCAGTGTACACTCTTAGGACATAGAAATAGATACAAAGAAGAAATAACACTAAAAATTCTTGGAGATTTCTACTAACTGCCATAGAAGAAAAAGAAGAACTTGTGACACTTCTAAGACTGTTCACTTTTAGAATATATTTATAAACTTAGTTTCATGTTGAAATCAAAGCGGTTCCATGAAAATGTGTTTTTTTAGTTAAAGGGAACTACAAAGACGTCTGAACTGTGGAAATAAAGTTTATGGAACGCTGTGTGGAAACAATGGTTGGTATGTTGAATGACTGACCCTCATCACAGAACTCCTGTTTTTGGCATCTCTCCTCAGAGTTATATTCAGACTGGTACTCGTTCGTCCCACATGGCCGACACTTAGTGAGCGAGTCGTCGGTGCAGTGTGCAAACACGTACGTTCCTGCATTGGGCAGAAAGAAGTTCGTTAGTTTAACAAATGAGCGTCCAGATTAAGTTAAGCTTGATGTCTGTGTGACTGTGGAGTCGGTCACATACTTTCTGCATTATTCAGATTCAGAGACAAAACATGATTTTATAGAGTAGAGACTAAACTGAGGTTTTCCACAGCGTCGAATGGAGAAGAGCTCTGGGCTATGTGGGTGTTCCTCTTTCACCCACATTTCCTTTTTAAAATTCAAATGACAATATTTGCTTTTAAGCTCTTAAACTGTGAAACAGACCAAACACTAATCAGCTGAAGAAAAAAGTGTGTGATTTACCTGGTTCACATTTGTTGCAGCATTTGTTGTTTATCAGGTACTGGTGCTCGTTACAGGTTGGTTTCGCGAGCCTCCTCTGCAACAAAAAACATGTAGGTAAATAAAATTGAAGTCCTATGCACAGGGAAAATACTCAGAGGTGCTAATATTCAAGTAACAGTTCACTATTTGGCTATTCGTCCACAGACTCTCTAAACGTGGTGCTTGGTGCGTGGTGGTTCTTTATATTTTACGCTGTTCTCCCATTTGAGCCTCACTAACCATGTTTCCTGATCACATGTCCTGTCATGGAGGTTGACGGTAGCAGGACATGGTTCCTCTGAGACACATCACACCAGACATGGCTCATGCAGCATCACTGAGAAGATTGGGACGCCCAAGGGGAATGCCAACTGCCCCAAATAAAATCGCCATGCCCAACACAGACCTAGTTTCATCCACAGTGCTGATTATGCTTTCAATGGCTCCTGGTTACAGATGCCAATTTATAAATTTAGCTTTAAGCCACAAAGAACACATTCATATTCATATCAGCAGCCTGGCAACCATTAAATTATCTTAAAATGAAATAAACACTTCATGAAAATGTGAGGTTTCAGGCTCCGTCCACTCTGAACCATCTGCCAAGTGAAAATAAACGTCCATAAAGTGAAGAACTCTGAGAATGTAAGGAGTTTACAGCCACCAACCACATCCCTGCTGATACCACCAAAACCTTTGTCAGGTTTTACACTGAAAAAAGCTTCTCATCAAACGCGCTCTAGGATCACAGAGGATCCAAAACGTCCTTCAAATTTCCTCTGCAAAAAGCCAAGACCTGCAGGGAGGAGCAGACAGGTCGCATGTTCCACACAGTCACTTCTTAAATGAGCTGAAAACAATGTTTGTGCAATTCCAAAAAATGGTTTGGCATCAGCGCCCGGTGAAGCTCATTATTCTTGTACAAAAATGTGGGTATAATCTTATAACTAGCAGAATATTTTATCCAAAATGGCTCCATTCAGGCTTATTCCCAGTCAGGAATATGGCTTTCATGAGGTTCTTCATATGATTGTTGTTACCCTGAAATAACTTTATTCTGATAGGTAATGTTTCAGGTTTCAGGGTGTCTGTCATCAACAGCAATAGAGGGACACACTGGACCAGTATAAACCAGACTGAACCAGTTGTCTTCTGCTCATCGGTGCAGAACTCATAACTCACTGGGCTAGACGTGGTGTGTGGGTTGTTCACAGGAAACCCATGTTAGACCAACAGGGGTCAAAATGGTGCTTAGCCGTCACAGCCCTGTATGGGCTATGCCAACAAAAAGCCAACACAACCAGTTTGTGGTTTATGTGTGTTTAGTCGTGTCTACACTGCCCAAAGTTCACTCACTGTGACTACTTATAAATATCAGCCTTTGAAAAGGATCGATAGCAAATAAAACACAAACACCAATCAATATAATCAGAATATAAGTAAGTGTTTTAATCATAAAGTTTAGCAGTCAAGGCTTAAGGACCAAACACTGGGAGTTGAAGTCATAACCTTCTGATAACCAGCACAAAACGTCAAGCTCTGATCTCCTACATCACATTACAGGAAACTGAACCAAGAACATTTCCATAGTGGATCATCCCAGCTGAGCTCATGAGTTGATAGTCAAATATCTGGAGAGAAATATCCTGGAACGTGAAATAAGATTTCCTCGTTCGATACGCTTACGCTCTATGAACCGCCTGCATCAGTGCGGCATCACGGAATCATATTCAAATGACGCTGGAGGATTTCCACTGAGCTGCAAAACCAGAGTGATGTAGTAAAGTTTAGGCTATTAGATTTTCTCTGTACGTAATGCTAAATTAGAACTATTTATATATCACACAAATATAATATTATAATAGTATAAGTCTTTAGATACACTGGCACTCTTTTACAACTTAAACTCCATCTAAAATCTTTCATTACAGATACACCAAAGCTGATCAGGATTCTTACATATTGTTTGGCCAATATTAAAGTTCAGCTAAGGTAAGGGCTAAATGATACCACATACATTGTGTAATATATACAGTCATTAAAAATAATTTGTTCCTTGCATAATTTGTGCTCATTTCATTTGGAAATTTGATTAAAGCTCTAATTTGGCCAGGGTTGTGTAAAGCCTGTAGATAAGAAGAGCTGCATGTTTGTAGAGTGCTCAAATGTGCATGCTTAGACATCTGTTCTATTGTCTGTGTGGTTTCAGAGCCCAGACTCCAATGAAGCGTGAGAATGGAGACAGGAAACCCAAAGGAATGTCCAGAACTCGTTTCTGGTCCCTCTGCATCTAACCAGCAGGGTATACACCAGCGACACGACATATTTCCATTGACTAAATATATAAGAACATGGTCAGTGACGCCCTGAATAATTACACGCTAGAAAACGTGCAGAACAGCATGCAGCACCTAGCATTCAGCCTTGTTCAGCTCTGTCCTGTACAAATCGCTTCAGTTAATTTAGCTCGGGTTCAAGATGTAAAGTCGGCGTTGTGCTGCGTTTCTAGCCGCTGTTTCTCCCAGGTCTGTGAGTGGCTGCAGGGGGTCACAACCATCACCTATTCGAATCAAACTATTTTCTGAACTCAAACCACAGACTTTGCATAACTGCACTGATGAAAATGATCACCTGTCAATGTGATTTACTCTGTACGTTCTTAATCAACAGAATGTCTAGCAGCTCAGCGATCATAAATTTGAAGTGCAAACTTATTGTAATGTGTGTCAACGTACAAACATGTCAAAACAGCCGAATTAGTCAGAGGTCTGACCGAGTTCTTTCTGGGAATTGTTGCCTGTGCTGTGCTCTGAGGTGACGCTGTCCGTCATGCACAAGTTCAGACCTGCAGGCTGGTGAAGAAACACTTAGCACATTAACACATTTCACTCTGAGGCCGGTGAGAGACAACCACAGTTCATTCCTCTAAAAGTGAATGAAAGCTTAAGAGGCTTGAAGCTACCGATGAGAGAATATTTAGGAATACGATCATCACTGTCACAGCTGTATGTGTTTAAAGCTTACTGAATGACAGTTTTGAACAGGGATGTGCAGGGACATAGAGGTTTATGCAAAGCAGATCATCAGATAAAGAAAACTGGAGACACCAGTGTCAGACCTAAAACAGTCAACACTAAAATGCTCTGAGACAGAACACAACATCAGACAGTTAGCCTACTGAAAACAAAAACATTTTTACAATGTAAGCTAGAGTCATTCCAATCTCTCTACAGTGCATAATATCATCCTGTTAAAACTACAGTACATCAGTTCTCTCTAACACAATATCCATCCCAAATCTGGGTATCAGCTGATCCCTGATAAACAGGTTCAGGAGCAGAACCAATCCTCTGAGCTACACACAGCAATAGCATAATGCATAAACCTCAGTATATGGAATATATTTAAATCTGGACAGGTGACCAAACTTTTCCACATGCATACATGTTTAAAAATGTAAGCAGTTCAAGTTTGTTTCCTACAAAATGTTGAGCTCTTCCCATTGATCAGGGGTGCTCTAACTTTTCCATTAGGACTATATAGATCTGATTGAATTGCGTGCTTTTTCCCGCCTGTACTGTTAATGATTAACCAGAGTGCTCAACAAAGACAAGCAGAAGCAGTGTGTGTGTGTGTGTGTGTGTGGATCGGACCAACTCATATCAATAATGAATACACAATAAATAAAAGAATTATATTCTACACTGTTATTCTGGGCAGGTCCTGTGGTAAGAGCCAGCTGCTGCAAACACCTGTTCCTGAGAACCTGGATTCACATCTCAGGCTGGGACTGTCAATTTTGGGTGGTGTGTTTATGGAACCCTGCAATGGACTGGCATTTCATCCAGGGAGCACTTTTGTTTGTGCCCTATGGATAAGTACAGAAAGAAACCCTAGTGGATCTCTAATGAGGAGCTCTCCCCAGGGTTCATTTGCAAAATGTTATAACGTTTTTCACTTTCTAGAATAACTTGAGTTTAAAATTAAACCAGTTTTGTCAGGATCAATAATTTATCTGCTTAACATGATCTTTAGCAGAGTGTGACTCCAGGATCTAACGAATTATTGACTATATATAACACGCTGATTGATTCATCTTCAGTAAGATCCTTATCCTGGTGACGTTGGGTCTGGAATCTATCTTGGGAACACTGAATATGAAGTTGGAATTCACCCCTGGTGAGGCCGCCAGGTGGGGGGCCATCTCCACATCATATTCCATTCACACTGGAGTCACACCCTTAGGGACGGTCGGGAAGCATCCTATTCTCCTCCCCTGCCATGAAAAGACAGCCACACAAGGACACGAATGCGTTGGAGATGGAATAGAAATGCCAACACACGTCACAAGTCCAGAGTCACAGTTACACGTTCCAATATCTAGTTTACAAAAGTTTCCTCAGAAGAGCGAACCCAGTTGTAGCAGCAAAGGAGGGTAAACAACCACAGTTATGGGATGCCAGACGTGATGGCAGCTAAAGATCAGACACTACATTATAATACAGAGCCGTGAGAACAATCCCAAACCCTCACCTCGTCTTTACACAGTCATGATGAAACATTCTATGATTTATTCCCCAGACTTCAAAGAATGAGAAAAATGACCCACAGCTTTTATGTGGTAATGCAAAAATTGTCGCAGTTACACTCGAAGCAGTTCTTTGGTTTTGGGAACTGGCTCTCCTGAAGCGCTTTGACCAGTCTGATTGTTTGAACAAACAAGGAACATTTCCAGCCATTATGTCAGAAGAAGCCACACACAGACCTCTCATAAAGGCCATGCCAGGGCAGAACACCCTCAACACCCACACACGATCTCAAATGCCAACAGGAGTTACTTCCACATGAGAAGTTCCTCAGAACAGCAACAGATAGACAGAGAGGACCCTGTAATTCAAGGCTGCTTTAGAGTTCAAGAAGTCAGCTTGCATAGGAACAGAGGCTGATGATTATTGGATGGAGTTTTGAGGGATCCAGTTTCCAGTAAAACAGAACAAACAGACTTCAGATCTCAAAACCTACAAGCCTTTAGAAAGTCCACTATTAAAACTTCAATGGCAATGATGACCATCTGCATCCTATTGTTTCTCCATTATCTTCAAAAACAGATTCAATTACAAACAGCCACAATTCTGCATCCACCAGTTATCCCGTCCAGTATCCAGAGAGATGATCATTCAGAGGCAGAATAAAGATCTTACCTGGATGCATGAGGCAAAAATCAGGCACACAATCCATCCCTGAAATATCCAGCCTGTAGAGAAATGAGCTCTCATGATGTCTGAAGTACAGATGATTTTCTGACGATAAAAAACAGCCTTAAAAAGATTTTCAAAAGATTTTCTCCAGTCAGTCCTCAGTGTGAATTACAGCATGACCAGCTCCTCTGCATTCACTCACAGCTTCAGCACTGTTGCAACCAGTCCTACTACAGTAAGAACTACACATTACTGACTGCAGAACAAAACAGAATAGACCTGAGGGGGCGGGGTTCAGGGGGAGGATCCTACTCTAAACAAGCTGCTATTGGTCTTATGCAAATACATGCAAATATATCTGTAACTCCCCGGCCTTGAAGAATTTGGTCCTTATCCAGGTAGCAGACACACCTGATCGGTGAGCAAACAGAGCTGAACAGTGACATGAAGGATCTAATAGGTGTATTTGTTGGTTAAAGATTCTAATAAATCAGTTAATCACATATCATACCCTTAAACATGTACAAATACCTTATTTATCACATTACAATACCTGCTCTGTGTGAACATGTACACAAATACATTACATTTAATTTAACAATGTATTTTCACACCCCAGAGTCTTATTTAGAAATGTTTAAAAGCTATACTAAATTACATAGAAGTAGAAATAGTGCTCAGAAATTTTACTCCAGTAATAGTAGAAGTCCTCTGTTTAAGTTTGTACTTGAGTAAAACTTTAAAAGTACTTGCTTTTAAATATATTTAATTACTGAAAAGTACTGTCATAGTATGGTGAGAAAGTTCTTGAGTCAGCAGAGTTAGCATGACAAACAATATTCACTGTAGTATGAAAAGCCATGAGCATGCTGTTCTACGTTTTCATGTTACTATGAAACAATAATAATTTAAATCTATGGGCGGAGATTTATTTTAGCCACTCCCCTGTAATTTAGAGGCACAGCTCAGCGCCACATGGCGAGAAGTTAGAACCGACTGTTCTGTCCCAAAATCTGAAAAACATCCTGGAACTTTGAACACAATCACTACCTAACAAAAATTACTGTTATTAATTCAATATTATGTTTTAATTATCTTAGTCCTGGCAAGACTGCTGCCTGTGTGGAGTTTGCATGTTCTCCTCATGTCTGTGTACATGTCCTTCTACATTCCAAGGACATGTGTTTGGTCAGTTAGTGTATCTAAAGTGTCTCAGTGTGTGTGTGCTTGTGTCCCTGTCACCCCAAACTGGATGTGATAGTAATGCAAAGTGAACGAATGAATGAATGAATGAATGGAAAGTGTTATGATTGTGTTTTAATGTTCAAAATCTTTTTGGAGTTCTGCACTAAAATTGTCATTACTGAAACATTTTAGGAGAAGAAAAACATTTCATGTATGTGAGCATTAAATAAAGTCCAAAACAGCCAAACAGATTTCCAACTATTTTGGGTATAAACGTCCCGTATGTATTTATTTACCTCTTGCTCAGCTCAGGCTTTGGTTTGCCTATAAAGAAACCTGTGCAAGTGCTTTTTTTATTTATTATTCTCATAAACAATATATAATGAGACCCTTTTTACTGTCAGTACCACGAGTCTTGTTTTAGGATCAAATCTGATTACAGCATTTTATAAATAAGTCGCCTGGAGCTTTGAACAAGTTTCTACTGACAACTTTTGGTGGTTTATAACATCATTACAAAGTAAAAAAAAGACCAACCCAACACTAGGAAACTAAAAACAAATAACTGTCTGTCTGTGTCTGTTGCAACAGTGCATGAATAAAACTTTCATGTGCCTGTCGTACCCATGAGTCTCTCCAGTCAGCTCCATTACAAACAATTAAGATAAGCTTATTTAAGCAGACCCAGCCCACGGTGTCGAAACAGCGGTCGGAAAAAGACTTGTTTTCTTTAATATCATATAACCCGAGCCCACAGTAACTGCAGATGCCAGAGATAACACTTAAACTGTGCTCTTATCTGTTGACCGTGCCACCTGCCTGGGCTTTGCACCTGTCTTACAGGCCTTCAGTGCCATGTGCCGCTCTTTCATTGATCTCTTTGCCCTTCCCAATTCTCTCTCTCTCTCTCACACACACACACACGCACGCACGCACGCAGACACACACACACACACACACACACACACACACACACACACACAAGCTCCTCCTGTCAGCTATTAGTGACTGATTTGAATAACTGTCAGTAAGGGGCTGAGAATTGGCTCCTGTTCCCCCTCATTGCACTTTATCCTGAGAAAACAGTTGCACAACTTGGTATGCAAATCACTTTCAGGCTCCCAGGCTGTTCCACAGAAGCCACCTTTTCTCCAAACACCTTTTCACTTTCTGCATTGAAGTCTGAACCGGAAAGATTTCTTTTTTTTTTTTGCAGAATTACCTCAGCGTATCTTACGCATATCCTATCCGAGGAAGACTACTGAAACAGTTTATGTAACATGGACAAAAGTGTGTAGATGCCCCTTCCAGTAGTGAAAATATATTTTTAGGCTGCATTCATTCATAAAGTCAAAGCTGTGCAGTCTCTTTAGACAAACACCAGTTTTGTTTTGTTTTCCCATTGCTTTGTTATTTATATATGTGCATGTAGGCTATATGTATGTACATATACATATACATACACATAGATATATAAAGCACTACCACAGACATCACAGTGCTAGAGTTGCCCCAGTCAGCTGGAAGGGCTCTTATTAATAATTAAACACCTAAAAGCAACAGGCATACAAACGCAGAGATTAGTGCTGAATGAGTGCTGGAGTGGATAATGCTAAAATAACACGTCTTTAATTGCAACAGTACAAAAAAAAAGTTCCAAACTGCCTCTGGAAGAAAAATCTAGACAAGAATTGCCCAATAGGGGATTTACGTATTGGATTTCCATGGGATGGCTGAGCAGTCACACACAAGCCAAGATCACAATGTTAAGCTTCAGCTAGAGTGGAAGTGAGAATGGGCTCTGGAGACACGTCTTCAACTGCCTAAAATCACAGCCATGCAGTCAAACACTGACAAACATGGGTACGAGAATTTACCAATCGAGCATGGGATATGCGAGCTTTAGTGGAAAATGGAACATCTAAGCACAACTACAGCACAGCCAAGAACCACACAAACTCACAGAACTGAACACACACAAATACTCACACAACATGCCTGAAATCACAATGCACAATGTTAAGCTTCAGCTAGAATGGCGTGAAGCAGTTCCACTGGACTCTAGAGTAGAGAAAATGCAGTATCTGAGTGATGAATCTTGTACCTTGGTTTGCCAGGAGAATGCTGCATGATCAAACACCACATGAATGAGTAGATTAAGTAGTTAAGAAGTATAAATGATTAGAAACAATCACATTTCAATGCACTATTTCACACAATACATCAGCTGCTAAATCCTAGAAGAAATACAAAAGCTTCAGGAAAACACAGATCTTCCCAAACCAAATCCTGCTTAGATAAACAAATAAAACATTTTGGAGAGACTCTAGATAATTCTGGCATCCCATTTGAATGATTTGTTGTAGCGAATCGTTGACGATGACTTCTTTGGAAGTGACAGTGTGTGTGTGTGTGTGTAGTGATCCAGACCAGAATGACATGAAGAAATAAATCCAGACCAACATGACATGATTAAAGAACAAATTGTTCCCAGTTGGAACCAGCGTTTACCCTCCAAAATGTTTTCAGGGCATTCAGAGGGCAGAGTGATGTGCCATGAAGGTGGGGGGCACCTGCTTGTTTGGGCATAAAAGCCATGCTGTTCCAGATCTTATTATAGAATCGGCAAACATTCAAAAAGAAAACATTAAATGTTCCCGTGGTTTGGGCTCCATCCATCTCTCTCCATCTTTCCTGCTTGCTTTGGAAATGGTTCTGACTTGTGACTCATATCAATGACTAAGACATCCCACATCCACACACTTACTACTGCTTATAGAAAAACAGCTCTATATCCAGGAGTGTGTGACTGCTGGTAAGGCTTAAAGTATCCCCAACATGTCATTATAAACAATTTAAAATAAAAGGGTTATAAGGACAACCTGTATTTTTATTTACTGCCCCAGGAACCTTCTACAGCCTCCACACTTTAACCTCATTAAATGGATCTTAAGGCTGTCCAGTAATTCCAGCATCTTCGGGAAAAAAGGAGAACAAACCCTGTTATTTACTGAGTGCATGAAGATTATCCACCTTCTTATCTTTTCTAATTCCATTGCCCTTCCAGTGGTTAATATTCTGACCTGATATGTAGTACGCATGTGGTTCGTGACGAATCTTATTGTTCATCACAGGCCTGTGCAGGTTTGGAAGCTCTGGCTCAATAGAACCACAATAATTAAATAAATCTGAGCTGATGACTAAACATTGTTTGTTTTTTATTTTTTAAGAAAATGTTTGCAAATCTATATTTAAATCCATCATACAGTGGAGGTCTGGCAGTTTACGTACCAGATCATTGACCAGAAGGTTGAGGGGTCAATACCAAGTTCTGCCAAGCTGACATAGTAAGTAGTATCACAGAAAGGTAATTATCACTCAGTATCATAAATTGTAGCCTACCTCATAAGACTCTGTCAGTTAAGATTTTCTGGATCTTAACGCAGTATAAATGATCTTGGTGATTGAGCTGAAAACATTGACGTGGAGAAAAACACAAGGTTCACAATATGCAAATGATTCCGTCATCTACAATAGGAGAGAAATCATTGAAGCTTCTAATCAGATGTGGAAGTTAAAGATTAAGCACAATATGCAAATTTTTGCTCTTAAGCGGCTGTTTTGTTCTTCGACTGCAAACAAAGGAACGTCCTGACCCATCATTCTGCAGCCGGAGATCAGCCAGTGAACTTTGCTCCCTCTTTATTAGAAGCTAAATCTCCTCACTGGCCAATCAGCAAGCGGCGGAGTGATACTGATCTTCTACAGAACACCTGTTAGATGTTTTTATACATGGGAGCAGCCTCCAAAAAAAAAAAAAAACCCACACACACTCATCCATGTCATTACACAACATGGATTTCTCAGCGTTTTTATTCTGACACCAATTACCAAGATACAGAGGACAGGTATGGCGTTCTGTTCTCATACTGTACAGATATTTAAAGTCTGAGCAGAACCAAAAGGAAACAGCAGTAATTACACTTATAGAAAACCTTCGACAGTCTGCAACAAGACAGAACAAATCATTGACGGAAGTTTCTGATCTTCATCCGATTGCCACAAACGTGTGACGAAATGAGTGTGAGATAAAAACAGAACGAAAGCAGTGCAAATTTCTTTGGAGGTCGGAATTTAAGACATAAATAAGATATAAAAACAAACACGTAGGGATGAAATGAAGGCAGGCTTCAAGTAGGAGGTCCCAGACTGCAGAGGCTCATGGGAAACTTCCCCAGCAGCGCCCGCTTCACTTCTTCCTCTGGAAAACGTTAGCCAGCATGGCACCCGAAGTGGTCAGCTGACCCATCTTACTAAGGAACTTGGTCTTTGCGTCCTCACCCACCAGACTCGCCGCAATGGACATGGACCTGAAAAAAAAAAGAATAATAACAGGCAAAATTTTTAACAACAAGCTCAGATATGAAATTTAGTATAAAGCATTATACTCAGTGAGACAAAATCAATCAAAAGCACTGAGCCAGAACCTAAGGTTTGCTCTGCCACAGGGATGAAGACTCTTTAGTGATGCATTTGCAGCTATGTGAAACCGAAACATTTATGATGTTCGAATAAAAGGAGCAACCCCCCTCCCCCAAAAAAACAAAAAACACACCACATAGAAGTTAATGAAGCAAATGATGAGAAAATGCGCAGATACCTCAAAGAAATCCAATAAAACAACTGAGCTGCACTTATTTATAGCCTGTGTCCTCATTCAGATCTGCTTCATATTTAGAGATCTATATAAAAACACCAGATTAATTACAGAGCTGGTCTCAGGCTGCATCCCAAACCTCACACTACTGCAATAAATAGTGCAGCCTTATGCGATCATGAGGACACAGCCCATCAAATTATAGCTTTATTATAGTTTAGACATGAAAATAAGTTCTAAATACAGTTAATAAAGTCCTGAGACGCTGCTTTACATTTACATTTATGGCATTTAGTAAACGCCCTGATCCAGAGCGACTTACAATTGATACAGTAACAATCCTGTGGTAGCCTAGTGGTTAAGGTACTGGACTCTGGATCAGAAGGTCCAGGGTTCAAATCCCACCTCTGCCAAGCTGCCACTGTTGGGTCCTTGAGCAAGACCCTTAACCCACAATTGCTTGGATAGTGGTGGGATTTGAATCTTGGACCTTATGATCCATAGTCCAGTACTTTAACCATTAGACCACCAAAGTCCCTGTAGTCTGTGGTAATCCAGCTTCAGGTCCTGGTGATACCTTTTGGACAGGTCAGGCGTCACACAGGCACAAGTAACTGAGGGGAGGGTGGAGGGAGGATCACACAGCAGTGCTGCAACAGCAACCCAAACCCACATAATGGACTGACTCTGACTAGAGGTCTGAAAGCCTTTGAATTACAGAATACACTAGTGGAAAAGGTCACTTTTTTTCCAACATGTTTCCAAAATGAATGGATTAAATGTATATAAAATGTTAAATCATGCTCCCTTGAAGTGTAAGAAGTCAATCTATGAGAGCATTTACAAAATCCTGGAAATGGTGCCCGAACCTTTATAGAAAAACTTTATACCTAATTAATGACGCATGTGGACTTTCAGACGTAGTTTCGTACAGTATATGATTTGGGACAGAACCACAGTTTTAGATCTGCAGTAGTGAGGAAGCTCTGGAATCGCTTCCATAATCTAAATAAGTGCTCGTCTTCATTTTCTTTCCTGGTCACGTCCCTGTTTTAACAAAAGTGCATTTCCTAAATCTAAAGGATTTACAGGAATAAAGTCATACATCCAGGGACAGAGCCGTTTTTACCGAGTGCGTAACACGATGCCGTGCTGCCTGAAGCCGTTGGCTCGAACCCGGACATAGTTGGTTTGCCATAATCATAAGTACCCGTGCCAGAGACTTTCACGCCTGATCGGAAACCTCAGAGGCCTTCTGTGCCACGGAGCCACTGACTCAAATGAGCGTTGGCCACCAAATGCACGGGTTTACCGAAAACAATAAAACCACACTTATTTTTTTTGTTCTGCACAATTCACAATTCCATCAAATATTAAAGTGTGGTCACAATGGAAATAGTGACCAATAAAACTGAACAGTACAGTGTGACAGAGCTTCTTCATTAGAAACCACACACACACACACACACACACACACACACACACACACACACACACACACACACAGATACGTTTGGATGTTCAGCTCTCACCCTTGCGCCTCTCCCATGGCTCGATTTTCCACCTTGAGTTCACACTCCTTAATCATGGAGCTGAGAATAACCTGACGGAGAGACGAGAGCAAAGTGGCAAAATGACATGAGTGTGCTGCTGGGAACTCTGACACCATGCGGCCTGAATGTTAGCGTCACAGCAGCTAGACATTAGTAGGCCAAAAAAAGGCCATCATGATGTACAAGACTGGCAGAATCATACAGCACTAGGATTATTAATCATGATGATCACATGATATGGGGCTTTATCACAAGAAACGAGACTCCTGGTGAAAAGCAAACACTGAAACAAATCAGGATGAAAGATTTCTTGTGGTACAAACTCTGCCTCACGATGGAAATGATTTTAAGAAATAGGAAGAGAGAAGGTTTTGAGGATAGCACTTCGTATTTCTGGATCCTCTGATTGTTAAACTGACATGTTTAAAAAAAACATAAAAACCTTTGTTTTGGAGAAATGTTACTTTAAACTCCATGAATCTCCCTTTACACTCTATGAAATCTACTTTAAACTCCAAACTATAACCCCTCATATAATGGGCAGTGCATGTTAATGAATGACTAAGGGAATTTTTCAGTTCCAGCCCATATTCAGAACCTTTTGAACCAAATGTGTCCATAATTCTGGAGTTATGTTACCATACGATTTAATTAACCTCGTGCATAATGCAAGGTAAAGTTCCTAAAAGCATCAAAACCAGTCTTGTAATGTCATGCTTTTTTTTTTCTAGGAAACGTTCCTTAAATAGGTAAAATACATCATGAAAATTGTCATGTGACTCTAAACCGATGCATATTCACAATTTCTCATAGTCGCTTTTTCATCACTTACATAATACGAAGCTCCTTGATATTAACAGATATTAAATGAACACTGATGTAAACTTGTCTGTAAAGATTTGAACCCTAGCTCGTAGTTTTAAGGTGGCTCTGATTCCTACCTCGTGTTCTGGAGAAAGTTGCTCCATGTCCGTTCTCAGGCACCTCAAACCCGGAAGAAAATGATTTAGCATGATCTCCTCAGAAATAACTGAACATCAAGGTAAGGAGCATTTAACATTATAAATCAGCGCTACACAACCGGAACCACGGCCCACTAATAAGGTACAGATCCTGGTAACTGATCTGGAACCGTCCCGTGCTTTTCACAACAAAACAGTAGCTGCTCAGGTGCAAAACTGGTCGGTTCCAGAACCAAAATGCTGCTGGTCTGGAGCTCAAAGCTAAGACTGTAAGGTACTAAGGGAGAGCTTTATTTATCTGCACAACTAATCAAAAGGTGTAAATATGATGAGCTGCAGCTACAGCTTTAGATTGAGCCCCAAGTAATTGAATATTTTATGAGGGAAGCATGCAAACAATAATTATAATATTACATATTTATAATGAAAAACAACAAACTCGAGAGATGCAGAGTTACTCTTTGGCAACATTTAAACCCTATTGTTGGATTTTCAAAAAGGCAGAATCATGAATTACCGGCTTAAAATCAAATTAAAAATCCTCTAATCTTTCTGTGTATCAGATACAGGTCAGTGGTTATTACATTGACATTTACAGCATTTAGCAGACGCCCTTATCCAGAGCGACTTACAATTGGTACAATCTTACAATCCAAGCAATTGTGGGTTAAGGGTCTTGTTCAAGGACCCAACAGTGGCAGCTTGGCAGAGATGGGATTTGTACCCTGGACCTTCTGGTCCATAGTCCAGTACCTTAACCACTAGGCTACCACAGTCCCACATTATTAAATTTATACTGTACATCAGAAACTCCTACGGCTGATGGTGGAACAGTCTGGCTAAAACAACAGGCACGTGCTCCGTGTGGAAAAAAGGTGAACATGGCTGAACTTATGCTGCAGCTTAAAGATGTTTGTTGGTCGATTTTTGATGATCTTATCTAATATAACTCCGAGCTGGATTAGTAGCAGTGAATTTAATGAGCTGAGAAAGCTGCTCTTCCATTCACTTCCACCCTTAAATAAGCAAAGCAGAGCAGGATGAATGCCAGCGCGGTCTTTATGAGGGCACGTCCCTTTGCTCTGAAGAAAAGGAGGGTCTCATAAAAACAGCGTGGAGGGTCTTGTTGTGTGCCGCCACAAAACAGGACCTACAGATCTCCCACACGCTGCCCAGATGAGAGTCAGCAGTACCAGAGCTGGGAAAGAACACGGCAGAGACGAGGACGCGAGGACCCAGACCTAGAGACGGGTTTACTTCTAAATAAATAAGGCTGGCCTTCAATCAGGGCGACGGATAAAGATATATTGATCTATTGATAAAAGGAAAGTGGAGAAGGAGAAAATATAAAAAGAAACAGAAGGAAGAAGAAAGAAGAAAAGAAAAAAAAACACCCACACAGAGGCATGTGTGCTGGGAAACCAGAGAAGTTGGCCCATCCTCGGGCTCTCGTTGCCCACCGCAACATCAGAGAGCGGGCAGAGCAGCATTTCTCCATCCACCCTGCAATTTACCATCCAGAAATGGCTGAGGTTTATTTGCTTTCGTTCCCTTCCAGCAGGACACGTAAACATTTTCAAAAGGACAAAACGGGAGAAAGGGCAGAGCAGAGACAGACGGAGAGATGCCGCGTCAGCCACCGAGCCTCCAGTCTGTTTAAAATAGTTGATCCAGGATCAGGAACGGGCCGAGTGAGGGGAGATCTACTGCCTCGAGTTTTACACGGAGTCTCAGAGGAAGCAGTCACGCTGGCGCTGGATCCGAACATGTCAAAGTTTGTGTTGCATTATCTGTAGGGGAAGCAGCCAAAAATATCCTCACTAGAGTCCAACTATCAGTGGTTCCACTTACAGTTATTCATCTGGCACGAGGGTTACACACAGAATCCAGGCCCGGCTCAGAGCGGAGCGCCTTCGTTCGGTTATGATTTGGTGCAGCGCTTCAAATGAATCGATCAGTTCAAACGTCTTTGAAGTGGCTCAGCAACAATTAAAGCCAATTTAAAAACAATACTGACCCATTATCTTAATCCTGAGTTATTTCCTATTGTCCAGTCTCACCCACAAGAGGATGGGTTCCAGATTTGAGCCTGGTCCCTCAAGATTCCTCAGGGAGTTTCTCCTTGCCACCGTCTTACTCATTTAAGATCAACACTCTGCTCTCTGCTGAGCTGCTTTATGAATAATTGTAAATAAACTAAAATAAATCTGAATAGCACCTTTCTTAAAGTCTCAGGCCTACAGGTTATGTTTGGTTTTCCAGTTTACAGCCAGCAATGAGCAGAGCTTCTTTTTTTAACACATTTACCACCTGGGTCTCATTTCTGCATAAATGTTGCTTCATCCGGTGATTCACTTACAGAACACTCCTCATTACACACCATCTCATTCATAGCAGAACTCTGGTCTTGGCAGCCAACAGCATCCTCAATCCTGACTCACACCGATTTGGAGACATATTCAAGATATTAATTATCACTGAACTTAAGTCATCATGATCCAGATTCAGTTATGAGGAATCACATGACCATGATTATATAATTACCTTAGCCTGTTATTGTCTGGGATTGCTTCTAACATCAGAATTATTTACAATGGAAACTATTTTAATTAAACTCAGTGATTAAATCATCATCATCATACCTACTTTGGATTTATTTCCATTTAATTCTCTAGAGCTTTTTACAGTGGAACATCATCTCAAAGCAGCTTTATAAATATCTAGATCCAATACTTTAGGGTGAAGTCCCTCAGTACAGATGCCATACAGTAGAGTTAAGATCCAGTGCTTCTCCACATCTCAACAATAATAAAAATATATAGTCAGAAAAAATCCATCAGATGGGCAATACATTAAAGACTGAAGTTAGATTTATATCTATATCTCTTTTTTTATATAATATCTAGATCCACAGCTCTAACTGAAAACCTAGGGAAACAGTGGCAAGGAAATTTGTGAAATCCCTAAATTTGTAAGAAATAAGGAAAAAAACCTAGTTAGGACCAAGACTCAAAAAGAAACCCGACCTACTTACAGCCTACATGTTATATATAAGAGTTAAACTACCCAAGTTACCTAATTAACAAGTCTATAGTGATAGTTTAAATAAAGAAAATCTAATCATTAAATTAAACAAAAACATTTTTTTAAAATATATAATAAATAAATATAATAATATATAGACTATAATAAACAAACGAGAATACAATATTATGATGAGAATATAAAGTACAGCAATATTAATTACTGGCCTATTCATTATTAAGTCCAGCTTGGCACCATCTCATAAAAATTAATTAATTACATCACAATCTAAATATAAAAATAATCTAAATATGTTTTTGTGCCAAACTACAGCTGAACCTTTCTGGAGAATGACTGAAAGTGAATATTCAGATAGCGGGAGCCTATTTCCATCATATCTCATGAGAAAATTCCTACCTTGTTCCTGTACATTAGAATCACCTTCCCATTTCTGATTAGTCAGCGTGTTATGAGGGGCGGAGCATCTTCTGATTGGCCTTCCTTTCATATAGTCTGAATGAGGGGCGGAGTTTCACACGTTTGTATCTCGGTCTTCACTTGTGCTACCCTGAATGTGGTAGGTCAGCTCTACCTCTCATATTAATGTGTGTGTGTGTGTGTGTGTGTGTGTGTGTGTGTGTGTGTTTCTGTACAGTGACTGTCAGAAGGATACAGCAGCAGGACAGAGCACTGTACGCTTCAAACAGCTGCCCTGCGATGTCCATGCGTTTGTTCTCCAGCGCCTGTATGTTGTTACTCATGGCCAGCTTGTGCAGATGAGGAAGGACGACTGTGGAGACACACACACACACACACACACACACAGTGTTATTTCACCCTAATCTTCATCGGTCATGGATCCGTGTTGGTAGGAGCGTGGCTAAGCTTACACTCGTCTCTGAACCTGGGCTCAGCGTTGGGTCCCACCCTCCCAAATGTCTTAATAATCTCCATGTGCAGGGAATGCTGGTCCTGGTACAGCGGGTCCTCCAGAAACGACGCCAGCTGCATTTTCACCCTCTCCAGCAACTGAAACACATCAGCACCAACCATCACCTAACATATCAGATCTGATCACTAACATAACTGTGTTTAAATAACGGATAGAATCATCAGCGTTCACAGAACATAGCACAGGTTTTGATAGTCTAGGTTCTGGTAGACACGTTTTGCTGATTTCCAAAATGAAAAATGCATAACACAACACTTTTAGACACTTCTTCTTCTTCTTTCGGCTTCTCCCTTTATCAGGGGTCACCACAGCGAGTTAAACGTTTCCACCTCACCCTGTCCTCTGCATCCTCTACTCTCACCCCAACTCCCTGCATATCTTCATTCACCACAACCAAACAACTCCTCCTTGGTCTTCCTCTCCGTCTCTTGCCTGGCAGCTCCATCGCCAACATCCTCCTACCGAAATATATCCACTATCCCTCCTCTGCACATGTCCAAACCATCTCAGTCTTCCCTCTCAAATTTTGTCTCCCAATTTTCCACCTGTGCTGTCCCTCTGATGATCTCATTCCTAATCCTGTCCACCCTAGACACTCCCAAAGAGAACCTCAACATCTTAAGTTCTGCCACCTCCAGCTCTGCTTCCTGTCTCTTTGTCAGTGTCACTGTCTCTAAGCCATACAACAAGGCTGGTCTCACTACTCTTGTAAATCTTTCCTTTCACTTTTGCTGCGACCCTTTTGTCACACAGCACTCCTGACACTCTTCTCCACCCATATTTACACAATTATAACTGAAATATGAAACATGTCATGCTCTGATCCACGAGGATCTTTGAAAGTCTCAAAATGTATTACAGATATTTGTTGTGGATCTGCTGCTGCTCTTGTGTAGTGTTCTTCAGACTTTTTCCCTCCCTCACATGCCCCACCTAATTAGGGTGGCATCTGTGCCCCAGTTAGAACAACAGATTATGTTTTATTAAGATTCTGTTCTGTTTCAATAACAATATCAATTACTGTAATTATGAAAGTCTCAAAAATCAGCTCGAGTTGTGAGTGAGATGAAGGCAGTGGTGTGAGAGAGAGATTTGTGTATCACTACAAAATACCCGTAAGCCAACATCGGCATTACTTTAATTACAGCACTGTATAACCAAGCGTGTACAGAAGGTGACGAGAATAGAAACAAACACAAAAGAGATGCAATCAGATCTAATCCTGTTCCCCTTTTTGCCCCGTTGGTATGTGGGAGCGAGTGACTGTGGCTGAATACTTTAGGTTTTGGCTTTGCTGAGCGTAAGTAGCGCTGACTGACTGGATTTGACTTTCCTCTTTTGTCTCCAGTCTCCACTCTTCCTCGCTTTATTTTCATTATTTTCCTTTGTGGTTCAAAAATGTTGACTGAAATATGATGACTGCTTCTCCCTTTTCTTACCCCCTTATTCTAACAATTTAGAGATTGCCCGTTCCAACCCTCTAACCCACTCTGAGAGGATAAAGCACTTCATCGCTGAGACACTTCACCTCCTTATGAACTGTAGTTGGTATGACGCCACAGGGCAGCAGGACACTCCTGACATGGGGTAAATCTGCCCGCCCAGTCCTGATGATTTATGCTTATGGTACGTGTGGCTAGTGATTCTTTGGGTCGAGAGAAATGCCACCTATCCAGCCCAGAATATGACCAGTTCTGCTCTCTTGGACTCTCTAAAGTCAGGATTAGGAGATAACAGGACAAACGTTTTTTTTTATTATTCTTATTTGACACAATGATGCTGGTTGCTCAGTAAATCCTGATTTTATGTATCTTTAGTTAATGAGTTTTTTTAAACACCTAACCCCAGCACAGGTCACCTGGTCCATAACACATAAGAGTTTTTGTAGAAAACTGTACCTCTCTTTGTGTCACAGTCTCCATAATGGTCCCAAATGCAGGGATGGTAGAGATCCTCACTGAGCTGCAAACAAAAAAACAAACAAACAACAAAAAACAATCAGAACCTGAACTCCAAACGAGCCCTCCATCATCCTGTCCCATCATTCCCCACCCAGATCCAACAACCCAACAACCGACACAACCACTGATCAGATGGAATAAGCCAGAATGGGTCATGCTCATGGCTGTACAGAAACCACATGACTACCAGAACAATCCTCACACACTCACACACACACACACACACACGCACACACGCACACACGCACGCACGCACGCACGCACGCACGCACCCAGGCGCACCCCCACACGCACACACGCACGCATGCACACACGCACAAAAGAGAAACTGAAGAACAACAGCCAACTAAGAAAATGAGGAGACAGGATATGTTGGTGTTAAAATGTCTCATGGCTGGGTTTAACTCACAATTCGGGACCACTGCACAAGGTAATAAGGGCCGGGGCAACCCGCTTGTCAATTAAGGCTTCGTTCATGCCTCGAAGGATCAGCTGCAAACCGGTCAGATGCAAAAGAGAGACGGGGGAGTCAAACACACATGCTCACACACACAGCCCAGGACCTAACAGGGGGTACTTAGAAAGAGGGGGGCAGAAACGGGGGCAGGAGGGGGCACTCTGGGGCACTCTGGCCATGGGCCCCGGGATAAGCAGGGTAACAGATGCAGCCATACAGAGATGGAGGAGTGGAAGATGGAGCTGCTGTAAGCTGGTGGTGTTAATGATGAGCTGCCGAATGTTAGAACAACACACATGAGCAAAACCACAACAAGACCAGGTCCCTCAGCCCAGGGTTTGTATGGAAAGCCAAGGAGAACAACAACAATAAACAAGCCCAGGCACACCTGATATGTGAAACTTGGAGTTATTTCAGGATTCTTATCAGGTAGCGGTTATTATATTTAATTAATGGGTAAGGAGGCACAATAAATAATTTACACAATAATAAACTGCGAGTATTAACTCTTTAGTACAAGTAAAACCAACGATAAAAGAAGGAAAAAGCAGAACAAGATTCAAAAGTAAAATAACCATAAAATACATGCAAAGTGAAAAAGTGAAGAAAAAAAAGAAAGAAGAAAATCACAATTGCCCAATTAAAAAAAGGTAATAAAAAAAAGAGTAATGCTGTAACATTGCATTAGTTAACGTGACTAATACAATTTACTGTAATAACTTTAATTTGGAACTAGTCCTTTAATTATTACTTTTAAAATTAGATTAACTGTGCAGCCTGATGGATGTGCTGTAGTGTGGGAGGGCCGGTGGAGTGACAGTGGGCTTTTCCTGGTCAGACCTGGGGCTGATGGACCGGGGGTGGGGGGTGGGAGTTGTGTGAGTGACGGAGCAGGACGGGACTTACATTTCAGGATCACTGGAGAGAGTGATAAGTGCTGGAACAACTCTCTGAGCTACAAGGGTTTCATTCACCCCCTTCACCAACAGCTGATTGGTCAGATCGGGGGTGATGTCACACAGGATGCATGGACGGAGCGAGCAGAGAGAGAGAGAGAGAGAGAGAGGAAAAATAACAAAATAACCACAGTGCTGACACACAACAAAATAACACGACAGAAGTATGTCGAGGGTCCGACCACTAATGGAAAACAAAAAGGGTCAAAATCAAAGAGATTAAAGAGACCAAGCAGTTGGCACGGAGCTAAAGCACAGAGGAGGAAAAGCTGCTTTACTTTTTATCTTTGAACTAGAATGAATTTTCCGGGTGGATTTGGGAAATGGAATGATGCTTTTTTTGTTTTTCTGTGATAATGAAGCAGCATGCAGCAGCAGCTGTGAAACACTCTCTCTCTCTCTCTCTCTCTCTCTCTCTCTCTCTCTCACACACACACACACACACACACACATACAGGCTTAAAGCTACAAACAGCGACGTCACACACAAGCAGACACTGAGTGCAGCTGAGTGTAGAGCAAGCGATGGAATGGGTGGCACTACAGGGGGATTGGGACAGCATCATTATAACGAATCAATTAATTCAATAATGCATCATTAATTAGTTAATTCATTACTTAAAAGCAGGAAATGCTATAGTTAATTATCCAGATCCAATAAGCACTGATTGAATCTTAATGAAAATGCTGCTTAATTAATTAATTAATGACTAACCTCAAACATACGAGCGGCAGTGCAGCGGACCAGTGCAGACGTGTGGACCACGCCGTACCACAGCACGGTCAGCAGCAGCTCATGATAGGCCGGGTTCGCCCTGAACACACACACACACACACACACACACACACACACACACACACACACACACACACACACTTAGCAGCACTAGTAATCTAGTAACACTGAAGGTGTTGCCTTCCGTTTGGGTCGATCGTCACACAGCCTGAGAAAGGGCTGACCGACCGCTGCTGTGATACCTTTAAAAACTACAAAACAAAAATAAATGTCTTTATATGCAATGTAGAGTTAAACCTCTTGTTATTAGAATTTGCTATAACACACAAGGTATTTTAACATCCTACATCGCTAAACTGATACATATATCAACAATCTGTATAACAAATGGTGACATGGACAATAACAGATGTAGATGACAAAGAGCTTGTTAATCCACCTGCTCAGTTCAGTGGTTAATGGGGAGTTAGTTAGTTATGTAGTTTAATATTCATGAAACATTTCAGTCAGTATTCAGATCCAACCACAGAACTGAAACCGCATTAGTTAGGGTAGGTACTGATCTGTTAATGTCCTCTGATGATGGATGTGTCTCTTTCCTTGTTTTATTAGATCTTAGTGCAGCATTTGATACTGTAGATCATAATATGTTACTGGAAAGGCTAGAAAATACAGTAGGTATTAAAGGACTCGCTCTCTCCTGGTTTGAATCCTATCTGAGTGATCGCTCACAATTTATCCTTGTAAATAATTCATGCTCGGATATTACAAAAGTAAAGAATGGCATTCCCCAGGGGTGAGTGTCGGGACCTCTATTATTTACGCTTTACATTCTACCATCAGGGAATATTATTGACAAACATGGAATTAATTTTCACTGTTATGCAGATGACACAGGTGTATATCAGCCAAACCAAACAAAATCATCACTCTCACTAAGATTGGGGATTGTATTAATGACATAATAGACTAGACGTCATGTAACTTTCTGCTACTGAATTCAGATAAAACTGAAGTATTATTTGTTGGTCCGAAGGCTGTGAGGGAGAAGTTGACTCATGTAGTGTACATTTTTAATGCTTTCTTCGTCACCCCCAGCTCAGTAGTAAAAAATAAATAAATAAATAAATAAAAAAAATAAAATAAAAAAAAGCTTAGGTGTCACAATGGATTCAGACCTCTCTTTTGATGCACACATTAGTGATATCACCAGAGTTGCCCATTTTCAGCGGTGTAATATCCCAAAAATAAGAAATATATTTTCGTTAATGATGCTGAAAAACTGATCCATGTGTTTATAACTTCACGGTTAGACTATTGTAATGCCCTATTTGCTGGTTGCTCTGGTAGATCCTTTAACGAGCTCCAGTTGGTCCAAAATGCAGCAGCAAGAGTACTTACTAGAACCAGGAAGTTTGATCATATTAGTCCTGTTCTATCATCTTTGCACTAGCTGCCAATTAAATTCCATACTGATTATAAAATCTTATTACTAACATGGCTTGGCTCTACAGTACTTGCATCCTGAGGATGTAACCCACAGCTTCACTGCTGCAAGGACAACACCGCCTCTCCTCACTGCCTCCATCAACCTGAAGATGAAGACCTTAGATTCAATGCTACAGTTGACAACAATGCCTTTCCTGGACATACTGCAATCCTGTGACGACTCTCTGTTCCAGTACTCATACCATTACTCAGTACCCATCAGAGGGTAATAACTTCAAGGACATAAAAACCTACAGTGACTCTTTCTATTTGACTAACTGTTCCAACTCACTCATTCCTTACTATACAGTGGGGCAAAAAAGTATTTCGTCAGCCACTGATTGTGCAAGTTCTCCTACTTAGAAAGATGAGAGAGGTCTGTAATTTTCCAAAAAAATAAAAAAATAAAAATAAAAAAAGACTCAGACAAAGTGAGGAAAAAATTTTTTCAGGAAATCACTTGCAGGATTGTTAAAGAATTTAATCGTAAATCGTGATGGAAAATAAGTGTTTGGTCACCCACAATCAGGCAAGATTTCTGGCTCTCTTAGACCAGCAACTTCTTTTTTAAGAAGCTCTTCTGTCCTCCACTCGTTACATGTATTAATGGCACCTGTTTGACCTCATTATCTGTATTGAAGACACCTGTCCACAGCCTCAAAACTCAACCAAGACCAAAGAGCTGTCGAAGGACACCAGGAAAAAAATTGGAGACCTGCACCAAGCTGGGAAGAGTGAATCTACAATAGGCAAGCAAGTTGGTGTGAATAAATCAGCTGTGAGAGCAATTGTAAGAAAATGGAAGACATACAAGACCAATGATAATCTCCCTCGATCTGGAGCCCCACGCAAGATCTCATCCCATGGGTCAAAATGATCATGAGAACGGTGAGCAGAAAATCCCAGAACTATACAGAGGGACCTGATGAATGACCTGCAGAGAGCTGGGACCAAAGTAAAAAAGGGACCATCAGTAACACACTACGCCAACAGGGACTCAGATCCTGCAGTGCCAGGCGTGCCCCCCTGCTTAAGCCAGTACATGTCCAGGCCCGTCTGAAGTTTGATAGAGAGCACATGGATGATCCAGAAGAGGATTGGGAGAATATCATGTGGTCAGATGAAACCAAAATAGAACTTTTTGGTAAAAATTCAACTCGTCGTGTTTGGAGGATGAAGAATGCTGAGTTGCATCCCAAGAACACCATACCTACTGTGAAGCATTGGGGTGGAAACATCATGCTTTGGGGCTTTTTGTCTGCAAAGGGGACAGGACAATGCTATGTTGTAAAAAGAGCTATATAAATAAATCTGACTTGACTTGGCTTTGACTAACTGCATGCTAAAACGATTAATGATGAGTTAATAGGTGTTTATCTTATTAACACTTAATGTAGCATTAAAAAACCAACAGCTGTGAGAGCGTAGTCAAAAGTATTTTGAGCTTTAAATTTGACAGGGACATGGTAGGCATTCTGCCATAAGAATGAATGCATATAGATTCTCAGTATCAGAACCCTCTCCAGCTCTGGGTAGATCCAGGTTTGAGTGTAAATTTCATTTTTAATCTCCTCTTTAGCCCTGGTGCAGTTTGTGAATCCTTCGTTTATCGCTGACCCTGTGCTACACGTGTTCAGATGAGTCACTGTTGATCAGCTCAGTCAAAATAAACAGCACGAGCCTTTCAGACACACCGAGCTGCAGGAACAGTCCAGATTCCCAGAAGAGACAGAGGGAAACATCGGAGCAGTGATAAGAATAAAAAAAGTCCACAGCTCCTGATAAGAGAGCCGATGTTGACATGACGGAGAGTTATGGTTATGGTTATGACTGGCGTGTGTTATTCTCAGGGTAAACACGTACCCGAGCTCCACAAACGAAGCTTTTAGGCTGTCCAGAGGAGCATGGGAAAGAGACAGAGTGGTCATGACGTCCTCCAAGAAGCCCACCAACAGCTTACGGTCTTCCTCCTGTAGAGCAGAATAAACAGTTTTGAAGGACAGAGCTTGTGGTGAGCTCTAAACAGAGGCTGCAGTCCATTCTGAAGAGATCATGGCTATTTCCTACTCCCTGTGAAAGGCTACGCCCTGTCCTGCCCTGATGGATCCCCTTCTGCAGGGTTTGACAACTTTCTGAATGAAGATCCAACTTTAAGATGGACCTCTGGAATATTAAAGGAAAGCTTAGGATTTCTATTTTTACTCCCAGAATACAAATGGATTTGGTTAATATATATCACAACTGTCCTCATGCCATCCTAGAATAGTGTTTCTTCACAAAACCATCATCTATGCAAAAGGTTTTAAGAGTCTGAGATTTATTTTTTCCCATTTAAATTAATGAAATAATTATGTATTTACAGTTATTATTAGTTAAGGCTAAACATAATGTTAATACTTGACCTACATTTGACCCTCAGTTTCTCTATGCATGGAGCACAGTAGCAGGTCTAAGCTCTTACCTGGTTGTAGCAGGTCAGGACCCCCGTTGCATAGATGGGCACCGTTGCCTTGGTCAAAATGCCGTTACCAGCAGAGGCATCTAAAAGAAATGATAAATAGAACTAAATAATTAGAGTAGAGGACAGAAATAAACAATCCTCACTGTGATTAAAGAGCTTCTCGTCTGTGGACATGGTGTAAGGTTTAGGGATTAGAGGCGTAACACAACCCTAAACATTGTTATGGAAAAGGACCTTTAATGATTAGTCTATATAAAATAAATAAGTGTTACAAAAGTGAACTTTTTCTTAAAAGTCTAGACCCAAGGCCAGTTTGGGAAGTTCTAACTCTAAATGAATTTCCTCTAAACAAACTGTAAACCTAAATCATAATTCAAATGTGGTTTTGTAGTTATAATCAGCTACAACATTATAATTCCACTTAGCAATTCCAGGCGAGTATTTAATTGTTTGAGATCCATCATTATAAAAAATGTCAAATGACTGCATTTATAGCAGGAAGACCTATTCAGTCACGAAGAGGGAAAACAATGTGGCTCTGTGTGGCACAGATCAAAACCACAAACTCCTTTAAAAACAGAGAATTCAAACAATAGGAGAAAAACCTCAGTTACAATAAAACATAAGTACGAGAAATAGCAATTTAACTTGATCCTGCTCGTTCCCATACTGACAGGAAGGGTGTTACTCTTGGTGAAGTGAACTCTCTCTTACCCACGTTCTCCTCGGATAACCGCAGGATTTCTTGGAACTGAGGCTTCACCTTCAGACAGAAGACAGAAACACCTACTGTGTAACAACGCCGACTCCCAGCAGGCCAAGCGTAACAAACGCACCAGGCGCTAAATATACCTCAACGACCCCACCTTGGTGTTTGTGAACGTCTTCCCGAACGTCCTGCAGAGTCTCCAGAAGAATCGGGAGAATTCATGCACGCAGGTACTGGAGGCCACGTTAATGCGCCCGACGATTTCAATCAGCTGAGGAAGACTGAGGAGAGGAAGAGGAGGACCCCACACACACACACACACACACACACACACACACACACACACACACACACACAAACACCACTGAACAAACAGCAAAGCAGAGAGCGGTCCAGCATTCAGGACCGAACTAAATATGAGACCTCGAATATTTTTTGAAACAAGGTAAAAGTATAAAACTCTTATGATTAACGCTTTAATATCACTGTATTCACTACTGACAAACAAAACAGCAAAAAAGGAGCAAACAATAATATACAATATAATATTGGTACTTGTATGGAACTTGTAGGAGTCGAGCCGCACAACTCGTTTCAGCCAGACTCGATTCACAGTTTATGATTCATGATTCAGTTCGCAGTGATTCAGTAATTCAGATTCACAATATCCATTGCTCAGTGCAGATCTGCTCTGTGTTTATTGTGTTTTTCCTTAGTTTTACATCAAATAAATCCACACTGGTCCTAAAATGGTTATTAATGACAGCCAACCGAAAGGAAAACAGAAACTGAATCCTCCAGAACACAGACTGCGGTTATCTCCAGTGCACAGACCCAACGTACAATTTTCCAATTTTGACAGATAACCATTGAATTACATAGAGCCATAAATATTGGGACAGCTCATGATCCTTAGCCATAAATATCTGGACAACTAAACCATTAAACATACATATCTGAAACGCTAAAAGACAAATAGCCATAAACATATGGACAGCTGGATGTCTTAAAGTTAACTATCTTACCAACACCCTTAGAAATCACATAGCAACAGTGTAGCAACCACTCCTGGAATTACCATAGAGCCATAAATAACTGGACAGCTAATGGCCCTTAGCCATAACTATCTAGACATATGAATGAACAGCCTAACAACCACTTAGCTGTTATTAGCATATTACTTAACAGTTTTAGTTATTAATTATTCCCCGAGTCTAACTTGTCTTGACCTCTCACCGTGAGCTCTGCCCCCTACTGACAGGTGATAGACTACTACAGCGAGAGGAAATTCACACTGAGGATCTGACAAAGTCTGCCCAGCATCTATGCTGGTGCCCCCATCAGCCCATCGTTGCAGCAGTAGAGAGAAGATCCCCATCCAATCCCTCCACCCTCAGACAGGCCAGACATGTAACTGAGATCCAAACACAGCTCTCTCTGGTGGTGAGTTAGAGTATTACACCACTGGATATATGATTACAGCTGGGTCCTGTGTCCCTGGGGATGGCCCCAGAGCCACTGCGACCCTGAGAAGGGAAAGCAGTGAAAATGTGATGCAGGGGGTTTGTTAATTATTGAATTTATAAAACACAAAAAACCCATATCATACAAGACTACGTCAAACTGCTAATGCCTTTTATACTGGTCTGTACTGGTAATTGGTTTTCCACTGGAAGCTTCGATAGTGCGTAACAGTGCGTAAACAGTGCGTAAAAACATCGTCCGTTTAGATATTATGGAAACAAATTGTTTACGTTCAGTAAGACCTTCGATATGATTCAGTGTTGTTTAGTCGGTTTCCATAACAACAGTCCTGACCAAAACCACAGAACTATCACAGTAACGCCCACTACTGGTGAGGCAGCGTAGTGCATTGTGATGATAAACCTGGACTGTCAGTCTGGTAAATGACATCATGTGGAACTAATCAAACCCTCGCCGTGGTTAATGCGCTAGGCTGCGGGTTCGAGAACATCGGATTACGTAATGGTTTGGCTCACTCTAAACAACGCAGTTCCTGCCTACTCACGTGTGTGTGTGTGTGTGCGCGCGTGTGCGCGTGCGTAGGCTGACTCACAGCTGGTTGACCACCCAGAGCAGGCTGTCCCACCCCGTGGTACCCTCGTGTTGGAGCTGATGCTCATAAAGCTGCAGAAGTGCCGCCAGCTGCTCCCTGCTGCCCACGATGCACGATACGTCCTGCAGAGGGGACACCGGGCGCGGGAACCGGGTCACTGCGGGGTCACACACATGCACACATGCACACGTGCACGCACACACACACACACACACACACACACACCGCTCCCATAAGAGCCTGGAATAGATCAGAAAACGATCCAACACGACCACGGCATGTAAATGACAGAGCAGTACAACAGGGCTCTGGAAACAACGAGGCAAAATGAGTGTGTGTGTGTGTGTGTGTGTGTGTGTGTGTGTGTGTGTGTGGAGGTGAAGCTCACCCTCGATGGGCGTGACATCATTGTCCAGCGTGGCTCGGCTGGTGAAGGGAGCGTTCTGCAGCACCACGCCGAATAGAGGAGGGATCAGAGACTGCAGAGCTGAGAGGAAAACGTGCAGCTTATGTTCATCCAGACTGTGCTCCCCCTGCTACAGGCAGAAACATCAGAACAACAACGTAAATAATGACCCAAAGCACCTTGTGTGTGCGCACGTGTGTGTGTGTGTGTGTGTGTGTGCGCGCATGTGTATGGTGACCTGAAGCAGCTTCTCAATGCGACTCAGCAGTGAAGGAATGAGCTGTGACTGCAGGTTCCTGAGCTCTGTGCTCCATGCAGCAAAGGCTGGAATAAACACCTGATGCGTGGCACTGACCACTCGCTCCGACAGATCCCCCAGAGAGAGCAACATCAGCTCGAAACCCTGCACACACACACACACGCACACACACACACACACACACAATTCATTGTAACTTCCCTCCGAGCAGCTGAGACTTGATAAGAGTACTGATTAGAGGTGTAGCGATGCAAACACAGGCCGATGTTCATCACAGAGATGGACAATATCACACGCATTCTGATTAATCATAAATCATGCTCCCACACACATTTAAAACTCCTAACTTCTTTAATTGCAGAGGTTCTTTTTGTTGAAAATTTTATACAGGAAAGTAGCAAAAAGTAGAATTGTTATTCTTCAGAAATAAATAAGCAGTGTTCCCTCTGACTAAGGAGGAGGGCGCCGACAGGAGTAAGATGTTCTGTTCTCTATTCTCATGTTCAAGTGTGTCTTTGCGCAACCAACACACACACACACACACACACACACACACCTGGGTGTATTTGTCGGGGTCATCGATGTAGGCCATGATGATTCCCAAACTCTTAACGACAGCCTCTCGCACCATATCGGCCTTATCCTCCGCCAACATCTGCTGCAGCATGGACAGTACCAGAGAACTCCTGATCTCCTTCTACACACACACACACACACACACACACACACACACACACACACACACACACACACACACATTAAAGTCCTGTGGTTAAAGGGAAATTTGCAGTTTAACCATGTGCAGTGTCAGTGTTGTGAAATCTGCACTGCATCACCACGTCTGTAATCATGAAGCTTCACCGACAGTCACGCAAACAAATGACACACTCCAAGCCCATGTCTTACTAATGTGGCACTGTGGTACTGCCCACTAATACAGGGCGGTGCCAGCTGCTGGACTCGGATACAAAATGGAAATGAATTATAGGGGTGTTTGGTTTAAATTAGAGGATTTGGCCACATTGGGAACAGATTCCAGCAGTAATGTCATCTACACACTAATATTGTATGGGAGAGAAAAACATCACATGGTTCTTAAAGTTCATCTCATTCTGGGTTTTAGTGCTGAAGAAACAGAGTCTCATTCCCCAAACTTCCACCCAAATGTCCTGAAATTCTGGGCTGCAAGTTTCACTCTCTAATCTCTGAGCTGCAGTGTGTGATGAGTCTTACAGGCAGGTAGGGGGCCAGCGCTCCACAAGACTCCGCCACCAGAAGCCTCCTCTCTGGGTACTTGTGGTTAATCTAAAGACACACACACAATGAAGAAAACATGACATGATAGAGTGACCTGACCACAGGACCGTCTCGGCCCCCCTCTCTCTGTACTTATGTGCTTCTTCCTCCTCCTCCTCTTTATGATACATGAATCCTTTCATTGTGAAATCCAGAGTCAGGACATAAAATTACTGTTTTCTCCCTTTGTGGTGTCGCTAACATAAACAGGTGTATACACACAATTAACTCAGACTGCAAGGGCAATTATGGCTCAAAACAACCCCGGAGAAGGCGTTAGTTTGGTTAACAGCGGAGCTTTGATGACACAACGGGATGTTACAAATCAGTAACGAGCGCACTGTGTGTGTGTGTGTGTGTGTGTGTGTGTGTGTGTGTGTGTGTATATACTTTCGCCCCCGTATTTACAAGATTCAAATTGGAGTGAAATAACAACAGCTTGTGAGGTATGCCTTGTATTTTTAAGTGCAGAATAAGCATAAGGAGAGTCATTTGGTCTGTAGTTCTGGGTTAGTTTGAGTTGTGGTTAAGCTCTGGATTAGTTTTATGAGAGCAGATTTAGGGTTAGCACTGGGTCAGGGTTAGGCTGTGGTTAGTACGTACTCTAAAATTAAAGCTGCCATTCAGGACTTTACCCTGAAGGGTCATATTTGGAAATGGAGACTTTCACGAGCTTAGTAATGCCGGTAATGTGATTAGGGGGAATGCGGGAAGATTTTTTTTAGAAATTAAGAGGTCTCTGATGTGCAGTAACTGGAACTGCTCTGTGTTTGAGGACTGTGGGAGGGCAAACACAATACTATGATGAAACATCATCATAACCCTCTGAAAGAGTCGGTCACTTTTGTCGTACACTTTGAAATCAAACATATAAAAAATCTTTCTCCTGCATTATTTACACATTTTGTCTTACAACATTTAGTTAACAGGATAAAAGGCAAAAAAATGAAATAGGACCGTAATAGTCATTGCTGTATGATATACAGCACTCTGCAATTAGATAAACCATTAGATGTGTTGTTTTAGCAATGCTATAATGACCATTTATAACATATCGTTAATGATCTGAGCCATTCATTTCAAACTTCTTTCCACTCCAATCTTTGTGAGAGTTAGCATATCTTAGCCTTGTCACCCTATTCCCTTTCCGAAAAAGGGGGTTTCTTGGCTGCTACCCTTCCAAAAAGACCATTCCTGATCAGGCTTCTCCAGACTGTAGAAGCTGCCAGTTGCTGCTATTGCTCAAGTAAATACCCTCCTCTGTAACCTCTGTAAATAGCTGCTTTTGCTCTGTATTTTCTGGTTGTATTCTAATAAAAGGACAGAAAAAGAATTATATATGGTCATTATTGTGTCTGTGTGTCTGTGGTTTAAGAGTGAAAATGCTAACCTGTTCCCAGCACTGTGGTAACAGTTCCACCTCCACCCGGGTCGGACCCACATGGCGAGCGAAAGCCACACAGCCCATCAGGATCATCTGTCTGTGAGAGAAACAGAAACGAGCCGGGATGTTAGAGGCCCTGCAGCCGGCACCGCAGACAGGAGAGCTATTTATAAACCAGCCTTGATGCATTAAGTGTTGTTAGGGTAAGTACATTTACAGAACAAGTCGTTACAGCGAGTTAACGCAAGAGCTTACTCACTCTCCTGTAGCTGAGCTGCTGTCAGTATCACATTCTCATTCTGATTTTAAATCAGGCTTACAAAATTATAAATACACAAGTAAACATAACTAATAACATATGATCAGAACTGCCTTTAGTGTCATATATCAGTAGCACGCACACACACGAGCATTTTAAAATAATATTCACTATAAACCATTCTTCTGCCAGTCTTCCCTGATTATTGTTAAGAGTTCAATGTAAACTTTGGAAGTTTCTGTTTCTTCCACTGTTATTTCAATCAGATCTCAGAGCTGGAACTATCCATTTTATAATTTAATAATAACTGCTTGACGACAGTGATGAATAACACGGTGGTAAGCATCTCTTAACCGCGGTGTTGCGGTGATACGGTTATTGTCCACAGCCCTAGATGGCGCTATAAACATCAATATTCCACACTGAATTTCATCTGTCTGTTCGCAGCATCTGTTTAAATCAGACTCCATTATAAATCCAGACTCACCTATGCTCATCATCAGGTCCTCTTAATGAGGTTAAAGAGGATGTGCAGCAGCTGGTCTCTCTCTTGTGGGCTTTGATGTTGGTGAAGGCAGGCCGTGCACAGGCACAGGATGAGCGGAATGAGCTCCTACAACACACACACACACACACACACACACACACACACACACACACACACACACACACAGTTTGAGAATGGAATAAACCTTAGACAGGGTGATATAAATACCTTCATAAGGAACTGACTGGTAACATTGACAGGCAGGGTTCAAGAATACAGGGGATAAACAGGACAGGAAGAATGCTGAACAGTGTGTGTGTGTGTAATAATTAGCACAATAAGCGTTATATACAGCAGTCCTCGAGCCAGTGCCACACCAAACTGGACTACAGTTCCTAGCTTTAAGACCACAACGACTAATGGACTGCAGGTCCGACGCCACAAGCTCCGTGTATCCCTGTGTACCATGCCTTAACACCAATCAGAGCACAGCCTGCCTGACACCACAGAGCCCCAGTAACCATGTTAAACCACACATCTTCAGCCACTCTACCCAATCACAGCGCAGTCCTAACCCACCACCTCTAACTCCCCGTAACTCAGCAGAGTGAAGTTCTACACCCCAGTGCCATTGTAATCAATAGGACTACACTTCCCACCTCTAATACTAGGCCCAAATCACACCGGGCTTATATAAGCTGGCACAGAAACATTTAATGAAATAAACAGTCATTCACACATTGATGAGTTTTATGAATGATTATTGCTGTCACTTGTGAGAATTTCTCTTTTGTCCTGAAATCCTGAACAAATAAACGTATTTTCCATTCAGTGACTCTTTGCTATCTGAAAGCAGCAGCAGTTTGCTAACTGAAGCAGTCAAATTTCACTGCCAGGATGACTGTCAAAGATGCCAAAGCATGATGCAGGCGAGTGTAACATACTGGAAAAGTGAAAATGTGTTTCAAACACAGAGTGATCCCTAAAGAAAAGAGAACACCTTCAAAACAGAGCTGTAAGCAAACAGGATGACGAAAACAAAAGTTAAACAAATATGCAGTGAGACTCGGGGCAGATCGACGCCTCTCCTGTTTATTTGGACTTCCTATCGATTTCCACAGCTCTGAGGATATTCACTCAGCAGTCAAGATTTCTAAACATCCTTCTACACTCAGATATGTTATGGTTGTCCTTCTGAACGGAGTTAAAAAAAGCTGGAGTGCCGAAAGCACCCTGGGAGAGGGAGGGTTAGGACCAAAAGCAGTTAAGAAACATTTATGTTTTGGGCTCTGATCCACACACTGAGCTTCTACATCAACTGTTTACGCCTAGAGGAAGGCATTTCGAGAACGGGAAGTGACACTTCAATCACAAAAACATGCAGGGCTAAAAGAAACAAGGCACTCAATAAAAAACACATGGACACAGCTATTTTACAACTTCATCATTAAACAGTACAGGCTTAAGACTCATTGATCTCTGTCAGAAATAAAAGAATGGATTTAAATAAGTAAGCAAAAGCCTACATTAAATGTAAATGTTCCATACATACAGGGGGGCAAAAAGTATTTAGTCAGCCACTGCAAATTCTCCTACTTAGAAAGATGAGAGAGGTCTGTAATTTCCATCATAGCTACACTTCAACTTATGAGAGATGAGAGACAAAATGAGAAACAAAAATCCAGGAAATCACATTGTAGGATTGATTGTTAAAGAATTTAATTGTAAATCATGGTGGAAAATAAGTATTTGGGTCAACCACAAACAAGCAAGATTTCTGGCTCTCACAGACCTGTAAATTATTCTTTAAGAAGCTCTTCTTGTCCTCCACCCGTTACCTGTAGTACTGGCACCCTGTTTGACCTCATTGTTTGAGGCTGTGGACAGGTGTCTCTTTATACAGATAGTCAGGACTCCAAACTCAACCATGGCCAAGACTAAATAGCTGCTGAAAGGACACCAGGAAAAGAACAAAAGTGTAGACCTGCACCAGAGTGAATCTACAATAGGCAAACAGGGTTGGTGTTGAATAAATCAACTGTGGGAGCAATTGTAAGAAAAATGGAAGACATACAAGACCATTGATAATCTCCCTCGTTCTGGGGCCCCACGCAAGATCTCATCCTGTGGGGTCAAAATGATCTTGAGAACGGTGAGAAAAAATCCCAGGACTACATGGAGGGACCTGATGAATGACCTGCAGAGAGCTGGGGACCAAAGTAGCAAAGGCCTTACCATCAGTAAACACACAACACAGAGAGGGACTCAGATCCTGCAGTGCCAGGCGTGTCCCCCTGCTTAAGCCAGTACATGTCCAGGCCCGTCTGAAGTTTGCCAGAGACATATGGATGATCCAGAAGAGGATTGGGAGGAATAATCATGTGGTCAGATGAAAACCAAAAATAGAACTGTTGGTAAAAAAAACTCAACTCACCGGTTTGGGGAAGAAGAAAAATGCCGAGTTGCATCCCATGAACACCATACCTACTGTGAAGCATGGGGGTGGAAATTCATGCTTTGGGGCCGTTTTTCTGCAAAGGGGACAGGACGACTGATCCGTGTTAAGGGAAGAATGAACGGGGCCATGTATCGTGAGATTTTAAGCCAAAACCTCCTTCCATCAGTGAGAGCATTGAAGATGGAACGTGGCTGGATCTTCCAGAATGACAATGATCCCAAACACACCGCTTATTCAATGAATGAGTGTCTCCGTCGAAAGCATTTCAAGGTCCTGGAGTGGCCTAGCCAGTCTCCAGACCTCAACCCCATAGAAAATTTGTGGAGGGAGTTGAAAGTCCATGTTGCCCAAAAACATCACTGTTCTAGAGGAGATCTGCATGAAGGAATGGGCCAAAATACCAGCTACAGTGTGTGCCAACCTGGTGAAGACTTACTGGAAACGTTTTACCTCTGTCATTGCCAACAAAGGTTATGTCACAAAGTATTGAGTTGAACTTTTGTTATTGACCAAATACTTATTTTCCACCATGATTTACAATAAAATTCTTTAAAAATCCTACAATGTGATTTCCTGGATGTTTTTTTCATTTTGTCTCTCATAGTTGAAGTGTACCTATGATGAAAATTACAGACCTCTCTCAGCTTTTTAAGTAGGAGAACTTGCACAATCAGTGGCTGACTAAATACTTTTTTGTCCCACTGCAAGAACAATAAATATACAGGAACACTGAGTGGATAAAATAAAGGAAATGATGCATAAAGCAGCCCGACTTTAATCCTAATCACTTCTGTATCGGACTGATTGATCAAAACAGAGCTGAAGTTGAGGAGATTTCAAGGTAACCAAGGCAACTAACCCAATTTTGAAGAAGCCAATTGGTGGTGTAACCTAAACTGCAGATGGATTATTCAGGACCTTAAAGTGTTAAGAGGATTAAAGCTGCTGTGATGGCCTGAATTTATATGAGCTTATTTTTAAATGTATAATTGTCTGTATCAGTAACGGATGGATCTGATTAAAAAAAACACAACTGAATTACCAAAATCAGTGGCAAATCAACAAAACCTCAGTGTTGGTCACCCAAAAAAAAGAACACAGAAACACACAGCTGTTAGAAACGCTCCAGGCTGCTACACTCACAGATCACAAGTAAACCTTCTCCCTCTCTCTCTCTCACACACACACCATATGGTGTTAATAAGAAAAATAATCCATGGCCTCTTCACTTCCTGTCCAAGACGGTCCATTTCCAAGAACTTTATTAGTAATTACCCAATGATGTAATTTTAGTCATCATTTTAACTCAAATGAAATTCTTTTGAATTCTGGTGCATCCCACAATTCAGTGGCCACAAACTGTTGTGGCGTCCCCTGGATGGGATGCCAGGCCATCGCAGAGCCCAGCAGGCACTCTGGAATTGGCATGCCTTATATGTGAGGAAGACTTAAGACTTAAAATACCAACAGGTCAACAACGCCAAGTCCATCATGAGGATGATTGGGTACATGGGCACCGTTTACCTGGGGAAGGGGGAGGAGGAGTGTGATCCTTTTGGGTCATGTTCTGCTGATAAACCCTGGGTTTATCAGCACCTTGATGTGGACGTTAGTTTGACATGTAACACTGACCCAAACACTACTGTGGATCAGGTGGTCACAACATTTTGGCTTATCAGTGTTCCTGTGTGAATATGAACAGGATCCACTTTTCCAGACACCTGCCCCCACTGTACGGGGTAATCAGTAACTTTAAGGCTTTAAGGTTTTTATTGCTAAATGTTCAGGTATTATCTCTGTAATAACGTCGGCTGAAATCAGCAAAGCTGGAACCTGCACTAAGAGGCAGGTGTGCAGTTAATAGCCTATTGTTCTGCCTCAAGAGCCGTATCTCAGACCTCAAAGGCGTGTCTCAGTGTGTGTGCGTGTGTGTGTGTGTGTGTTTATCAAAAACAGGGGCAGTTAAGCTCTAGAAGTGAACATTAGTTTGGTGGGTCGGACAGTTGGGATTAACAGACAAAGCTCAAAGTCCACAGAATTGGGGCAGGAATGAGGAAATGACCCTTTGTGTCAAACGGTTCGTGGGGGGGCAGGGGGTGGGGTGGATGCAGGTAATAGGGAAGTCAGCTATGCAAATCAAAGGGGGTGAGGTAACGCAGCAGGTCTGACAGAACTCTGTGCAGAGCAGCACGCATGTCTAAATGTTTGCACACTTTGTGAGAGAGTTTCTGAGTACGTCTGCAAAGGAAACGGGACAGTGAAAGGTAATTATAAGTAACGATGACTAAATGGACTGATGATTAATAAGGACTTCTGACTGCACCAAACATCAACCTGTAGCTCACAACAAGCTCGAGCGTTAAAACATTACTAACTCAAATCTAATATAACAATACAAAAATGATTAGACTGGAAATAGAAATAAAAACACGGTTTTCTAACATCAATAAAGTGTATTAGTAATAATACCCCCCCCACATTATTTATATTTTAAGGATCCTAAATGAACACAATGTTTTCATAGACAGTGATTTATAATTGGTACAGCTCAGATTTCATTTCTTTCTGTATCTCTTTTTAGAACTGAGCAGCTTTATAAAAATCTACATCCATAGCCCTAACTGAACAAACCTAGGGTGACAGTGGAAAGGAAAAGCTCCAGACTGGAGACTCAAAAAGGGACTGTGCTGAGGGATGTACTGAGACTCAACACAACCTACTTAATCAGTTTATAGTAACAGATTAAATATATAAAAGATTGATTTAAGAAATAACAAAGAACATATACATATAAGGAAAATACACAAAATAAAATGACAACATTCAGTAATGTACTGACAAAATTTTAAGAGCATATCATATTATGAAGGGTATAATGAATAATATACTGAATAAATAACATATAGAATATTGGTATTGCTATTATTTAGTCTGCTACACTGTAGGAGTCACTGTAGGGTGTGTGTGTGTGTGTGTGTGTGTGTGTGTGTGTGTGTGTGTTGTAAGGACTGTCTGAAACTGATGCATACATATTCGTAACACTTTGTGAAATCCAGGTAGTATAATGCACCCTGTTCCTTGGTGGAACCATAAATGTATGAATTTTAAAGATGACAAGACATTCCAATACGTCACCAGCACTCCAAGGTATAAAAGAAACATTTAACACAATGAGCAATTAACAACAACAAAAACAACAACAACAGTACAGGATTAACAGGACCAGAACTAACATTTTCTTTAGTGGAACTGACAGCAATGACAGTTTTACTGGGGCAGAGTGATGCCTCCTTCATCAGGACTGAACGGTATGATATGTGTGTGTGTGTGTGTGTGTGTGTGTGTGTGTGTGTGTGTGTGTGTGTGTGTGGGAGAGAGAAAGATGTACAGTCATAAAAGAAACTAACAGCTTTGGTAAATAGTTCCTCAGTTTGCTGATGTATAGAGACATGTGATGCAATATTTATAAAAAACAACAACTAAAAGGTCATCTACACACACACACACACACACACACACACACACACACACACACACACACACATAGAGGTAAGGCTGAAGGGTTGGTGTGGCTGCGTGCATACGTTCCACTCACCTGACACAGATGCACAACCATTCTCTAAGAACGCAGAGAAGCAAAGCAAGAGAAGAAACGAGTGAATGTGCAAAAAAAAAGAAAAAAAAAACAACTCAAGAGTGAAGGAGACGAGAAACAAACAGCATGAACTCAAACAAAAACTGAAACACAACACGATGGCTCACATAACAGGAGAAATGTCTGTGTGAGAAGTGTGTGTGAGTGTGGGTGTGTGTGTACCTCACGCTTGGCCAGCAGGACGTTGGGAACAATGTGAGGAAGACAGCGGCCCAGCATCAGCACCACGCTCTCCTCACTGTCAGCGATCCGCGACACCTAAAGAGCAAAACACAAACAACTCTGTAAAGTTTTATCCCCCAGACCTAATCATGTGACCTGAATCTGTCAAGACTCTGCAAAGTTCTGAAACCTTACAAAAACACAACAGGGGGCGCTCTCAGGTCATGCAGTCTAATTCATTAGCATATCACTATAGAAACCTGCTGGTCAGTCTCAGCAGTGCCTCTGTTCTTGTCTGAGGGAGGAAAGGCTGAACTGGGGATCACCTCACTGCTACTGCAATAGCGACCCGTCAGCTGATACAGACATTCGCAAAATGTTGGATGGAAATCGCAAGAGCAGCGTGTTCCTCTGTGAGGACTCATTCTTGCCAAGAAAGTCTGCCACCTGCTGGTGAAAGATGGAATTTAGGCCTGGTTAACATCAAGGAAGCGGCTAAGGTGGCTTGGGGGTTAGGACGGCAGTTCCTGAGGACCTGGGTTCAAATCCTAGATGAACATGAAGTGTCTGTTGGTGTGTTTACAGAACCCTGTGTGGGAGTGGTGCCCTGTGAATACCGGGTTAGGCTCCAGAACCTAAAACACGTTGATTTTAGTTATTCATTTTACTATTTGGGAGAAAACTGAGGACTGTGGTGGCCTAGCGGTTAAGATACTGGACTGTGGACCAGAAGGTCCTGGGTTCAAATCCCACCTCTGCCAAGCTGCCACTGTTGGGTCCTTGAGCAAGACCCTTAACCCACAATTGCTTGGATTGTAAGACTGTATCAATTGTAAGTCACTCTGGATAAGGGCGTCTGCTAAATGCTGTAGATGTAAATCGTAAGGGATCACCTGGTCAGGTTTCCTTTTTCCAATACGTTTCAAAATAAGTCAAGTCAGATTGATTTATATAGCGCTTTTTACAATGGAGCATTGTCTCAAAGCAACTTTACAATTTTAGATCATCTCCTAATATCTACATTCAATCCCAAATTGAGCAAGCCTAGGGCGACGGTGGCAAAGGAAGAAACCTTGGGAGGACCAAGACTCAAAAAGGGACCCAACCTCAATGGGCGGCGTAGATGATAAATCTAAGAATGACAAAACTTCAAAACAAAGTCTGTAAAGGTTCTTCATCTAGAAAACCATCATGTAATTTGACTAAATGTGCTCGACCTTCATCTGGACCCAAAGCCGCTGCATCACCCTCCTGCTGTAGCAAAAAAGAAGAAAGAATAAAACCAACGGCGTGTGTGTTAGAGGGGACGCACCTCCGTTCTGCTTAGTCATCAGGAAAAGATATCTGACGTAAGCGAAAAATGAGCCATGAAATATGATTACGAGATGGAACGTGATGTTTAATGTAAAAAGCCTCAGTGATTTATGACTCTGAAAGAATGTTTTCCAAGCAAACACACGGTCACTCATCCAACTTCAGGAAAGAAAAACAACAAACCTCGACATTGTATTACCTGTGGGTTACTGATGAAGAGAACGGGTCTATTTTACATTAAATGCAAAATCAAATCATACAGTCACACCATGTCACTCAAACGTATGCTACTTTGTCCAGGATAAATTGTGCGGATAATGATGTGACAAATAATGTGATAAAGTTTTGGCCCCTTTCCTGGTGAGGGTTAGTTGTAATTATAAGGTCTGAGAACTGAACATCTGATTTGGTTCTGATACGGAACCTGTTAGAACGCAGTGTGTGTAATCTAAGCTGTATTGCAGAAGCTCTTCACCTCATATCCCGGTAATCATGAACACATTCCTGCCAACTAAACAAAGAGCATCAGTCCGGATTTCCTCCACCTACACTTATATCTGCATGACTGCCCAATAACAGCAGTGTCAGGTGGTGCAGCGAGGGGATTTGCTCTGTGTGTGTAACTGGAGCGTGCTTACCTCAGAGCCAAGCCTGGTGTCCGCAGACATTCGACAGAAGGACAGCAGTGCCTGGTGGAAGGCCAGAGACAGCTTTCTGCAGGGAACAAACAGCACACGGTTCAAACTAAAGCTCCCGTAACTCCCTCAGCCTGCAGCGCTGCATAACCAAATGTGCTCATGACGACAGAGTGTTTGGAGCCCGTCAGCAACCTGTGTGTAATTACAAACGGACGAGAGATAACCTACAGCACAGAGTCAGACTAAAGAGCTGCACACTCCTCCCATTTAAACCTGATTTAATACATCAACAAAGCGACCAGCCAATAACAGAGGGGTTTAGGAATCTCATCTAACCCTAATCAACCAGAAACAAACAACCAAACGGAAAGCTATCCTAGTGTACAGTGCACTGCTGACACCTGGCGGTCTTTATTAGAAACTACACAACGGACCTCCATTCCACTGTTATTTTCTTCACATGAGCATCACTGACTAGAGATCTCAAACTCTGCAGCGAAATGATTCCAACATGTCCACCGCTGATCTGCTGCTCAAACTGAACACGTCTGCACTGACCGGCGCAGGAGAGTCAAGCAAATGCAGCATTTATAGTTACGTTACTAATTATTATCAGTGAACTTATTTTAACATGTTATAAATTAGCTGCAGAAATTAATATCAGCCGTAGAGACCCAGGATTGAGCCCTGTGTGGATTTTGCATATTCTCCCTGTGACTGCACGGGTGTCCTATGGGTACAAAGACAGGTTAAATGGTGTCTCTAAAGTGTCCCAGTGAGAGATTGAGTGATAAATCCTAAGGTGTTGTATGATAGGCAACAGCGATGTGTTAAGTGTTTGAAATCTATTAGTGTTACCTGTTCGGCTGGTCAAACTGCACTGGGCCTTTGCTGTGCTGCTTGGGGCTTTTAAATCTGCCGTGGCCCTGTGCAGATGCAGAGGAGCCCTCAGTAGCCGTGGCCGCAGTGCTGTTACTGGTAGTGTTGGTGCTAGTGCTGGTGTTAGTAGTATTAGTTTTAGGTTTTGGGTCAGGCTCCGTCACTCCTCGTATGTCCAGATACTGGCCGTTATCCAGAGGACTTCGCTCGCAGTCGAGCCGCGACTCCCCACAATCCACCGGGGCTAACGCAGTGGCGGAAACGTTCCTCTGTAGATCCTGGATCTCACTGTGAAAACATATCAGGGTTTGGGGGGTAAATAGGAGCAGACTGACCGACGGAGCCACAGGGAGGCAGGCAGAGGAACAATAACAACAGGAAGACGTACAGGAGAGCTCTCTGATTGGTTATCACCTGAAGAGTGAAGGAGAAGTTCAACAAACAGACCTATGAAAGCTTTATGGAATATTTCTAATGGAAATTACAAAATATAAACAAATTATTATCATCTAGAGAATTTTCAGGATAAACAACCTTCACAGATGTTTGGCAATGCTTCTATAATTACCACCAACCAATCAGCATCTGGAACAGTTTCTAAAATCCCATCATTATTTATAATTACGTTAATTAAGCTCAGTTATTGAGGTTCTGCCATCATAACGTTACTGCAGTGGAATCTCTGTCTTTCCAGGATAACAATTTGTCGCCAGAGCTCTTCCTCCTGTCAACAGACTGTTATGTACATTTCTATAACAAACATCTCATCTAACCAAACCCTAACCCAACAAGCCTACACTGCTCACTGTTGTCCATTATAATGTGCGTTAACTTATCCTCAGTCTGCTCCTCAGAGTGAAGGCCCTCAGCACAGACTGTACAGTTGAACATACAACATGGGTAAATAATTAGCAAAGCAATTTACTGCGATCTGTTAGCACACGTAAGAACTGCCCACCTTCCTGCTCTACAAACGTCACAAATCTTAGCAGTGGAGTTTCCTAAAAACACACATGGACGTACCTCATCGGGGCTGCTTTAGACCTGTTTAAGTGCAAAAGCAGACTTTTGACAAACATGTGTAAAACGAGGAAAAACAAACCCATCTAACAGATTTACTGCTCAATAAACCACACAGCGTTTCCCCGTCACGGGTTCACAGCATGAGGCTCTGAGAAGATCTGCTTTCATTGGTTTATAGCTGTGCTTTGTTTTTGGACAACAGAGGGAAGAGAAAAGGTGATCCTACGACCCATGGTACTGTTACTGTCCGTCTAATGTGTGATTCCATACCTGCTGGGAGATCACTATTCATAAGGGGTGTCTACATACTTTTGATCATAAGGTGTACTGAATCACTCCTGAGTTTGATCAGAGAGCTTCAGATCGACTTGTTTACCCTCTCAGATCATTTCAGAAGAAGGAATGATTGGTGTATTAGTTCGTGCTCTGTTCATTACCTCTGTAATTTCTTGATTTGCTCAGCCAGATTCTGTTTCTCACTGTTCAGCAGGCTGACCTGATACTCCAGCTCCTGCACCACCTCCGTCTGCTCAGATACAAACACAGAGAGAACACTTACATTTATGTCATTTAGCAGGTTCTCTTATCCAGAACGACTTACAAATCGAACAGTTTTACAACCCAAACAATTGAGGGTTAATGGCCTTACTCAAAAGACCTAACAGTGGAAGCTTGGCAAAGGTGGGATTTAAACCCTGGACCTTTTGATCCATACATACAGTGGTGCTGGAAAGTTTGTGAACCCTTTAGAATTTTCTATATTTCTGCATAAATATGACCTAAAACACCGCCAAGTCCTAAAAGTAGATAAAGAAAACCCAGTTCAACAAACCAAAGAAAAATATTATACTTGGTCATTTATTTTTTGAGAAAATGATCCAACATTACATATTAGTGAGTGGCAAAAGTATGTGAACCTTTGCTTTCAGTATCTGGTTTGACCCCCCCTGTGCAGCAATAACTGCAACTGATGCAGCAAAACAGGCCCAAACCATGATACTACCACCACCATGTTTCACAGATGGGATAAGGTTCTTATGCTGGAATGCAGGGTTTTCCTTTCTCCGTTTTTCTTTTAAACCAAAAAGTTCTATTTTGGTCTCATCCATCAACAAAACATTCTTCCAGTAGCCTTCTGGCTTGTCCACGTGATCTGCAGACGAGCAGCAATGTTCATTTTGGAGAGCAGTGGCTTTCTCCTTGCACCCCTGCCATGCACACCATTGTTGTTCAGTGTTCTTCTGATGGTGGACTCATGAACATTAACATTAGCCAATGTGAGAGGGGCCTTCAGTTGCTTAGAAGTCACCCTGAGGTCCTTTGTGACCTCACCAACTATTACACACCTTGCTCTTGGAGTGATCTTTGTTGGTCGACCACTTCTGGG